>APFE030398658.1:7206-31150 GCA_000404065.3 Pinus taeda
TGCAGAGAGCTACAACTCTCTCTCGTTTTCCAGTCTCTCTTGGAAGGGAGCTACAACCCCCTACTTCTTTTCTTTCAAGGACCACTTTCATAAATTTTCAAACTGGATCCATAAATATCAAATGATCATCAAGTACCAGTAAGTCACCCAGATAACCAGATCCATAATAACAGAAAACTAAACCCAGAACACCTTCTTTGGCGTCTCCTGCGGAGCCTCCTGTGGCGTCTCCTGCGGCGCCTCCTACGGCGTCTCCTGCGGCGGCGTCTCCTGCGACATCTCCTGTGGCGCCTCCTGCGTCGCCTCCTGCGGCACCTCCTGCAGTGTCTCCTGCGGCGCCTCTGCGGCGTCTCCTGCGGCGCCTCCGCGGCGTCTCCTGCAGCGCCTCCTGCTGCGTCTCCTACAGCGCCTCTGCACTTCCGCAACTGCAGCGCTCGAGAGATCACCCTTCACAGATTCGCTTTCCACTTCACTTTCATATAGATCGAGCTTTTGAAACAATAACCAATATTTCAGATCTTAAGATATTCAACCCAAAAGCATACACAAGCCAAATGATCTCCTTTGCTTTATATAGGCAAGCTCTTCCTCAAATCATGGACCAATACCACGGGCCAAAACCATAACAAACCAATACCATCAACTCAATACTAGGGATAAACACGTCTGTCGAGATGCCATGGTCCAAAAACCATAGGTTCAAATTCCAAGGACTAACTACCATGGACCAAAGGTAAGTTTTCCCACATGAAATAAACTTTTCTCTGCATAAAATTCCGTGAACTTTTTCTCCTGCGTACTTCTTAATTCTCATCATATTGAGAGCCATGCCATGGGTGTTGCCATCAAGTACAACATCTGTAACATATAACCATACCAGAAACATAATGCCAACATTGGTAAGAAACCCTCTCTCACACATCTCAAGGTATTTGGTTGTGATGCATATATACATGTTCCAAAGGAAAACACAACTAAGTTGGATAGTAAATCTCAAAGGTGTGTATTTATTACTTATAAAGATGGTTTTAAAGGTTATAAGCTTTGGAACCAATCAACTAAAAACGTTGTGTATATTGGAGATGTGGTGTTTAGAGAAGTGAAAGATGTTATCAAACAAGAAGTCCTACTAAGGGGGGAAGAACTAGAGCATATTGAGTTTGAATTGAAGGATAATGAATTAGACTCTAGATATGAATAGGATAAATAAGAAGAAGAACCACATACTTTGGTTTTGGGGAGATTGGTATAGGAAAGAAGGCAACCAAAAACATATACTCCACCCAAAGTATGTTCAAATTTTGCTTTTCTTATTGCTGATGATGATCCTAGAACTGTTAGGGAGGAAATGGATTCATATAATGGAAAACTTTAGAAAAAGGCCATGATTGAAGAAATGGTAGCCCTGGACAAGAATGAGGCTTGGGATCTAGTGGAGTTTCCTATTGGAAGAAAAATCATTGCCAACAAATGTGTGTTTAAGAAGAAGTTAAATGTAGAAGGAAAAGTGGAGAAATACAAAGCTCAATTAGTAGAAAAAGGTTATTCCTAGGTTTATGGAATCGATTTTGGTGATATTTTTTCTCATGTTTCTAAGTTAGTTTCTATTAGATTTAATTTATTTGTTGCTGCTGCTTTTGATTTTGAGGTAGAATACATGGACATGAAGACAATATTCCTACATGGGTAAATGGAAGAAAATATTTACATAAAGCATCTAGAAGGCTTTGTAGTGAAGGGAAATCAAAAGATGGTATATAGGTTGAAAAATTCCCTACATGGGTTAAAGAAATCAACAAGGATGTGGTATCAAAAATTGATACATATATATTGGTACTTGGATTCACAAGGAGCAAAGTAGATCATTGTATATATTTTAAATTAGTTGGTGATCATCTTATTTATTTGGTCTTGTATGTGGATGATATGTTGCTAATTAGAAATGATAAGGAAATTATCCAGGATGTGAAAATTCAATTTTCCTCTAAATTTGACATCAAGGATCTTAGTGTTGAAAATTTCATTTTAGGCATGGAATTAAAATATATCAGGAAAAGAGGAAACTCTGGTTAAATTAGAGGAAGTATGTCAAGACAATATTGCAGAGGTTCAATATCTAGGAAAGTAAATTGGTAAAGGTCCCTATTCATGTAGATGTAAATTTACCTACAAGTAAGTGTCCCAAGACATAGGAAGAGGAAGAGGACATGTCCCAAGTTTCATATGCCAATGTAGTTGGAAGTTTGATGTATGCAATGGTTTGTACCAAACATGACATTGCACATACAATAGGAATATTGAGTAGGCATATTTCAAAACAAGGGAATGATAATTGGACATTAGTAAATAGAGTTTTTAGGTATCTACATGGCACTACTGATTATTGATTTTGCTGCCAAGGAAGACCAATATTAGATGGAGTGTTGGACATACATGGCTTTGTTGATGAAGATTGGGCTAGAGGTCTATATCACAAAAGATCTACAAGTGGGTATGTGTTTAACCTATTTGGAGGAGAAATTAGTTGGATGATCAAGAGGAAATATATAGTGGAACTCTCAACTATAGAAGTTGAATACATGAAAACTACTCATGCAAGCAAGGAAGCAATTTAGTTATGGAGATTGTGTTCAGTTATTGGGTTGGTACAACAAGTTTTAAGTATAGATTGTGACATTCAAAGTGAAATTTTATTAGCAATGAAACCTAATTATCATTCAAATACAAAGAACATTGATGTTCAATAATAATTTTTGAGAGATATGGTTGAAGAGAAGAAGACACTACTGGTAAAGATGGACACTTTGAAGAATGTTACAGATTCATTGAAAAAATATGTAAGCATTGAGAATTTATCTTGGTGTTGAGAAAGAATGGGAATTTCTACCCTTTACTATTGATCATGTCCTCTTATGCCCCCCTGTATGTAAATAAAACAACAAGTGGGATAATGTTGACCATGTGTTATATTATTTGCATGATTAGTTGTGTTTAGACCTCGATTCCTAATGGGGCGGTCCCCCCCCCGTATAATTATCACCATGGATGTCTCGAGGGGGTGGATACACTTTTATGGAGTCCCCCCTATTGGGGGCTTTCAGGGGTAGTTCCCTTGAAGCGAAATTTTTCGAAAAATTTTCTTGTAAAATATTGGAACTTCATAGTCAATATGGAATATTCATCATTAGGTCACATATATGATGGTAAAAGTTATGTTACAGTTTTTTCCCTAGAAGGCAACCCTCTTTTAAGAGGGAATGTATAGCTGCAATGTAATCATTGAAAGATATAGAAAAATTAGTCAGATTTCCTAGTTTTAGGTTTCTAGGATAGAGTCTCTATGCATAACGTATACATGCGCTATCGAATATTTTCTATTTTATATTGAAAATATGTTCATAATAATTATGTTTGCATGGTTAAAATCGAGTGAGACTTATGGACCATTGGATGTTGTAATATTCAAATTTTTCTACTTCTCTTTCTCTCTCTCCACTCTCAGCTACTATATTCATCTATCAAATAAAATGCACTTGAATGATATATAACCCCTTTTCCTCCTTGTGGCCCAATTATAACATAACCATATAGCTTACTAGTGGTTAAGTTTGACTCCTTCAACTCTTAACTAGAGTTATAATATGAACTCTTCTAGAGTATTATTCATCATGATGAGGTGGCCATACCATTTTCCATGAATAATAGGGGCTAATGTGGCATCCTCTCGAATCATGGTGGATAAAACAAGAAGTTCAACTTTTGGGTGGCATAAATTTTTCATACGAACTCTGATTGAGGGGTTTCTTATGTCGTTGGAAAGGTATCTATGTGTAGAATAGCAAGGTGCATGATTTAGTGGAAATGTTTACCCCCAAGAAACACCATTTGTTGCCTCAAACTGCTTTCAGAAGGTTTCAGATCTCAATTCACCAAATTGGGACCCACAAGGAAAAATGTCCTATGAGTTGATTCCTCCTCCACTCTAAAAGCATGAATTTGGATAAAAAATAATATAATGATCTATTTTGGATCAAATAATGAGGATTTACAAGGGCCATCAATGTAAACTTCTATCCGATTAATGAATTTGTTGTCAAAAACAAATTTCCTGAGAACATAGTAAAGGAAGGAATGTCTTACTCTGTCAAATGTATTAGCCATGCCAAAATTGTTGACCATTGCTTTTTTTTTCCTACTTTTGTTGGAGTGAATAACTTCTTGCACTAAAATGATATTACCCACTACTTTTCTTTTACTTAAAAAATTCCCCTTATTTTCATATATTAGCTTGGGAAATACAAACTTAAGGTGAGAAGCAATAATTTTTGAAACAACTTTACTAGAAACATTGTGAAGAGAGATAGGTCATAACCTAGAGAAGGAAGAGGGATTGACCTATTTTGGCACCAAGGTGGGGAAGGTAGAACTAATCCCTCCTCCTATATTAGAGTGATGAAACACCAAATATATCATCCTCCATAAGTCAAATTTGATGATTTTCCAATAATGTTGATAGAAGTGAGCTAAAAATCCATATGGGATTGGAGCTTTATCTAGGTTGAAATATCTTAGGACTATCCATATTTCCTCTTATGTTATCGATTTTAGAAGTAACTAACCAGGACATGGATTTTTTCTAACATTTCCTCCTAATCTTGAGAGGGAGGGGGGACCTTACTCAGAATATAAATTTTCATAATGCTTGTAAGCTTTCTCCTTGATGCTACCAAAGGAGTAAATTTCTTTCCCCTCCACGATTTTTTTTGAGATTATTTTTACATAGCCTCATTTTTGCTTGCTTACATAGCCTCATTTTTGCTTGCTTATGGAAAATTTTTGTATTTTTGTCACTTGCTTTGATTCTAAGCTCCTAGATTTTATCCTCCAAAGTTATTCTTCTAATTTCAAGGCAGAACGATATGATTAAGGTATTTTTTTCTTCCTCTTGCTTAAGTTTCTAATGAATTATTTCCAGATAATTTTTGAGAGGTTATTTCTTAATATATAGCTTCATGCTTTCCTTTTTCCTAGGATTTTAAGGCTATTTTAACCATTTTGATCTTCTTCTCCCATATATAGATAGGGAACCCAATGACCCAAAAGGCTCCAATATTTAGAGATAATATTATATACACCTTATAAAGGGAAGATTAAACTAAAATGGAGGAGGACCATAGTCGATTAGTTCATGAAGTTCCAAAACAATTGGCTTGTGATATGAACTTACCTAAGATAAAGCCTTAGAGGAGAGAGATAAACGTTGAAGTAGAAATTCACTGCTTACCAGAAACCTGTCAAGCCTTTCCATCATGTTCCCTAGGCCAACCCTTTGGTTGTTCCACATAAATTGTCTCTTTGATAAGTTTATTTCTAACAAGTACAAATGCACAATTAGTTCCTCCATATGTTCTCTAGATGGGTCTTTGACCTGAGAACCACCTTTTTTCTCCCTTGGATGAAAATGGTGTTAAAATTTCCCTAAAAATGAGGTTCGAGGATTGAATTAGATCACCCATACTATGGATGGAATTCCAACAAAATATTTTTTTTTGATAAGATACTGACATATAGACATTAATGATAGTACACACTTTTTGTTTGAGAAAATGAAGGAGATTGAGAGCTATCCAATGTGGGGATTCCATTCTTGAAGCTTATGAAATATTGAACGATAAAAAAGAGTGCAGACTCCCCTTGAAGAACCTCTTGAAACTTGTTGTTGAGGCTTTGCTGCCTCTCCATACACTTTTTCCTTTAATCAAAATTCAATCCTCTTTCATTTTAGTATCTTGGAATAGAAGAATCAGGGGTATTTCATCTCTAATCATATTTTAACTTATGATATTATTTTTTCATTCCCTAGTCCTCTATAGTGTTAGGAGACCACCTTCATCATTTATTTGTGGATTTCGTGCACCCTCCATAGGGGGATCCATGCCTATTTTTTCTTTGCATTTCTAATGACTTTAATCAGTGCTTCCTTGATCGAAATTTGGGTCTCCAACTCTAATTCCTTATCAACTTGTTTGGAGAAAATATCTCTATTTGATTTCATTCTTGGTTTCTTTTGACACCATTCCATGGGGGTATAACAAGAAATATCACTTCCAGATTCTCCTAAGATGGAGAAATGGTGATAATAAGGTCGATGGAAGTATTTGGGGAGATAATAGCTTCTCCTTATTCTGATTCTTCTTCATTTGAAACTTACATTGGGATTGGGAGACATTTTCAATAGGAGCCATACCTCCTTCTTCCTCTTGCTATTTTGTAAAATTTTCCTTCTCATGAAGGTCTCCAATTTGTTTTTTGGGTTTATATTATGTTCTCTAGTCCATTTAGGACTTCAAACTGGTTGCTATGGGATTTTTTATGGCCATTTGGTAGATTCCAAGAAGAGTGATCCCTTGAAGAATGATTGGGAGGAAACAATACTTCAGAGACATTCTAAAGTTCAGTAGTCGATTAGTGGATTTGTCGTTTAAAGGGACCTCTTCTTCTCTTGGGGGTCTTCCATTTATCCCCTTATTTATTTTAGTTGGTAGCATCTAAATATTTTGGAAAATTATGGAAAAACGACTATATTCATGAGAAACCTTGCATTTGAAGGGAAGTTGGTCATATTCCACTTCCTAGAGGAAGGACCAGTTATTTAAAGATAAATGTACTACTCCTAGGATACCATTCTCCAATTCCACTTGAACACAAATGTGGGCATAGGAAAACATACCACTCTTGGATTCTGCCTTGTCATTGTATTTCCCAAAGAATTACTTATATTTTTTAAAGTTTCATCATTCCAATAGTGAAGAGGAAAGTGGGAGATCATGACCCAGATAGGAACAATTGAAGGGACATCATTTTCAGGGTTGAAGTCTGGGTTCCATTTGTCTAGGTATAAATCTTGATCTTTGATAAAATAAGGGCCACTTCTAAAGATCAAATCTCTATCAAATTTATCCTCAAAGTAAAAATTAAAAAATCCTCTTCCACAGAAGGAGGCTGAGACTTTTCCTTTGATTAAAGGCCTCTAGTTCATGTCCAACTAGAGATTTAAAGATTTTTTGGAGACTTAAATCCTTTGAAATTTGCCCACTAGGCCTCAAACTAGTAACTAAAGTGCCATAATGTGCGATTTGAAGGCATTCACCATGAATTTTTGGATTTATTTAGACTTTTTCACAAATTTGGAGAGCCACGACTTTGGGGACCATGTAGATATGAGAGCATTAAATCCATTGATGTTAGGGCCTAAGGGGAGCAAGGGGGGATAAACCCCCCAAAGCCAGATGCCATCAAGGATTGCAAAAAGGTCAACTAGGATTGCAAGAGCTTAAAACTCAGTAGGAATTTTTTAGTTTCTTCTTTAAAATTATATATAAAGAAAGAAAATATATGAAATTATAATGAATTCATCAATAAAATAAGGTAAATATTACAAAAATTTTAATCACAATTAATATAGTTGATTCAACGTACTTTTATTATTATTATAGGTATAAAAACTAAAATAAATATTTTTTAAAATTAAGATCCATATTCTTATTTTTCATATTGGAATTGGTCTTTAAATTAATTTGGAAAACACTTTTAAATATGAAGCCATTACTCATAAGTTTTAATAAAGCTCATTATTCAACTAACTAGAAAACACTTTAAGACAAGAGGCATGTGGTGGCAATGTCATTGGTCGTGCTTTTGGCAAATTATCACCAAGAAGATTTTGTTTATTATGCAACTTATAATCTTATACTTATTATTTGTCATAATTTCTCTTAATTATATAGTTTTTGTACATAATATATGTATCTATTCTATAATATTTATTCAAAATTTAAATGATGACATTTATACATCTAAATAATAAAATAGTTTACAATTTAATATAAAGAAGAAGTTATAAGAATCTAGATTTTGTAACATTACGACAAAGAAAAGAAAAAATATAAACAAAAAATTGTAAATTTCACTTTTATAAAAGATGTTTACATTGAAGTTTAGTCTTTTATCAAAATTTAATATTGCATTAGACAAATAAATAAACTTATTATATATGATATTGAAATGATATATTTATAAAAGTTATTGCGTTGAAATTTGTGAATAAGTTGGAGTTATTATGTTGAAGTTTGTGAATAAATTAAGTGTAGAGAAAGAGTTAAATGGCATATTTTACAATTATTATTATTTTAAATTTAAAATTGCATTCCAAGCATTAAATATTATATAATTTAATATTTAATACTTTATCATAATTCTTTTTATATATTTAATTTTAATATAGATAATTTTAATATTTATTTTTTATTATATTTTCAAAATTTTAATAACAAAGTAATATCAATGATGAATAATTCTTACTTTTTTGAATGAGAGATCACTAAAATTTTGATATCTAACCTCCATATAAAAATCCAAAATATGTTATTTAAAAAAATATGGTTTTATCAACCAAAATTTATTAATTTTAATACGAAAAAATTCCAAAAAAAACTTAAAACTTAAATAAATAAATTATTAAACCTCATATTATTTCTATTATCTAATATCATTGTCTAAAGGGGCGAAAGATTCTTTCATCATAAATTGCATCCGTTGATGAACTTAATGTTATGTTATCCATAAATAACATATCTGTTGTCTCAAAAGAGTAAGCAAAGTTTGGTAAACTTTGGTATCCATTGTAATTTCTAATGAGAAAGCAAAGTCTTGAGAGGTAAGGCACGTTTGAGGGCACATGCAAGTGATACCAAGAATTGTTGAGAGGTTTTGGAAAGTAGCGTAGACTATCCAAAGAAGAACCGAGGGCAATGAGATTCCCTATGCCTGCTATCTCACTGACGTCTATGTAACTAGCATGAGTAACCCATGTTATATTGTTTTCCACACTGTGATTGTTGTTCCTGATATTCATAAATCCTACCAAACCGCCAGAGAATAATTATTAAAAGAACAATTTTTTGTGAGTGAAATATTGAAAAAAAGATCGATGAACCTTTAACATAGAGTAATGTTTCAGATCACTTGAACTAGAAGTTAGTCTTTCCAATCTAAGAGGGCTCTCTCAAATGTTTATCAAATATTCTTGAAACAACTGAAACAATGAGATAACTAACTTTGATCACTTTTTGTGATTTTGTAAGTGAATAAAAATATGATGACTGTTACCATTGGGCATGGAGTCAAATTAAAACAAATTATGGTCAATAATAATGTTTAATGGAAGTTGAGGAATTTATATCTTTTAAACTGACACAAATGAACATATATAGTCATACATAGTAAATGAAGGAAATTGGAGCAATTTGATAAGATTTCCAAGTAATCAAGATACTATGTAAAACTTAAAACGACATGATAAAAACCCATAAAATCCATGACATGAATCTCAGGTACATGAACAGAGTTGTTGCAAATTTTCTATTAAAGGATCAAAATATCATGAAAGATTAGTTCTTCAAATTCTTCATCAACCCCTCTCAAAGTCGAAAACCTACTTATTTATAGAGAAAAGATCTCTTTAAATATCTTGCAACCTGGGCCAAATCTGGTCTACTATTCTAGAGACCTATTCCTACTTTTCTTCTAACTAATAGAGTCCTAATAGGGATTTTCTATTTTACAATAGTTGGAATTCAACTAGGACTCTACTAGCTTTAAAACCATAACCACTTTTTGTTGATGTAGATAACCGAATCTAAATGCATGCTATATTTTTGGGAGTGTCATTACATTTTCTACCTATTGATAGACATCAATTTAATTTCCCTTTTTGTTGACTGTCTTGATGAGCTGGCTATTATGTAGATGTGGCTATGTGCTCATTTGGAATGCTAAAAAATAGCAGTTTATCATGATGAAGTGGACACCCTTTATCATCTCAAATCCACCTGGATCTTGGATGTATGATATCAAAAATCTTCAAAAAGGTAAAAAAACAAAGTTTTTTTATGATTTTGTAGCAAAAAAAATGTTTTCAACAGTTTCATAGCAACTTCGAAAAACACTCTTATGCTACCTTTTTTTCTCCCTCTGCTGGTTCTGAGGTATTTTTTTGTGTTTATAAGCTAAACATAGGCGTTTAGAATGATCTTTGATGAAGTTTAGACCAGCCTTAACCTCCATGGAAAGCTACAACAATTTTGTGGCAAATTCTCGGCTTCACTATGGGCAATTGCTACGAAAGTTCCAAAACTTTGGGTTTTTCTAGTTTCCATGATTTTAATGCCCCCTTATAACTCCTAATATCATATTGACTATACATATGGATGATTTGACTGAATTAGGTATAGTGAAGACAAAATTGAAGAGTTTTCCATATCATGGCGTAACACTTACTTCAACAACAATCTTGAGGTTTGTCTTCTTGAGTTCAACCTGGATCACTTCAATTTGACTTTATAGTGTTCTAACTTGTCTTTATAGGCTTTTCCTATCTTCCTGTAACCAACTATTTCTTTTATACATATATTCTAGCATTCTGTGTAAAGGCAACATCATCTTCTTAGACTTGCCTGCATTTCATCATAAAAATTTATTTGCTTTAAGACTTCATTTTGGTATTCATCAAACTCTAGCTTGGTCTTGATCCCTTATTTTTTGGCCTCCCTTAACTGTTATTGTAGGACTTATATTTCACTTTTTTCTTGAACAACCTTCTTGCCTTCCTTTTTATTTGATGGTTTCTTTGATAAGTCTGTTTTGTTCAATGGTGCTTCAGGTATATTCTCAACTTGCTGCATTGATCTTGTGACAAGTTTCTTTGGCCTAAAAATGAAACCCTGTTCTCCTTGAGTAAAATATAATTTCTTTTCTCTCTTGATTTTCTTCTTGGTTTCAGTTGGGGTCACTTCTACAGGCTGCTCAACTGGGCTTTCTTCAATGTCTATAGCTTCTAGAATGTCAGTCAATCTACCCTCCTTTGTACTCCATTCTTGTTCTCTCTTTTATCTTTTGGTCATTATCCTCTTAGTACTTGTAGAAGCTTCAATTATAAGTTGCTCTGTTATAGATTTCTGCTCTGCTCTAGGTTGCTGCTATGCTCTAGGGGTTGTAGATTTTGATTTTGAAGTTTTTCTAGATGGGGTAGAAACATCTAGCTCATATCCACTTAGGAACAAAAAGGTAAGCCAATACCTGTTCAATCTATTTAACTCTTCAACTAATAACAATTTGATAAGACCATGATGAAAAATAGAGGTAGAACTTACATCTGGTTTAGCTTGAACCTTGTCAGCCATCTTTCCTAAACTTCCAAAGAGATAGAAAGGAATATATAAGGAATGCTTACATGTGAAGTGGAGCATTAACCTGAAGTGGTATTGATAGACCATATGGAACCTTCCTTCACATGTAAAATACTTTTGAATAACCATCATCAACTTGGAATAATTTTCTTTAAGACAATTTCTGGGGATGCCCACTATCATATCAATCCATTGATGTTCTTCCTTCAAGAATTCATTACAATCCTGCAGTTGGAACTTATGAAATTTAAACCATGTTTCCCCTGACCTTGGGATTTCAATAGCATGAGCAATGGTGTCTGGAGAGACATTCAAACTTAGGATGCCAACCTTCGTGCTAATCCCTGTGAAATTAAGGGCGAAGTCCTTACTGATTTTCGCATGAAAACCCTAAAATTTTTGACAAAATCGAAGACATCCCACACTGGAAAATGACTATGTAAAAGTTGGGTCTTCTTCAAGAAGTTTCATGTTTGTGTGTCATAACGTACTACAACCCCTCCTTTGTAGTGTTTTTTGTTGGCCATGCTTGTTAACACATCAACAACTGCTTCCTCTTCATCTGCAAACCAAATTTAGAACACATAGACTTCACTTAGACCACGACTAAGCTTGTTTTGACAGTGCAAACCCTATTCCATGACAACACTTGTGAACCTTTTTGATAGCAGCATATGGTATAAATGGAAAAGGGAGAGGTAAAGGTGAATGAAAAGGAATGGAGGACACGAGAATCAAGATGTATAACGAATCAATACATTCGTCATCACTAACAATCATTTACAATAAAATTGTTATATAACAACAAACTTTTGTAGCGAGACAAGAAACAGAGTGGACCGTTTTGCTATGGAACTATCAGGGACTTTCGTAGAAAATTTTGGGTTTGCTTAACTGCATTTTCTGTGAAAGTTTGTAAAAGTGTCAGACCAATCTAATATGAAATGATGACCTCAAAATGGATGGAATTGTGACGTTTTTTGTTATGATGACCCTATCCAACATTGAATGAAACCTATAACAGGTGTGATATGAACCTAGACATAAAAACCCTATCTATAATGACCAATCAAACTAATTTTTTATTTATTTAGAGTTATCATAGATAACATAGTGAAAACTCGCTTAAGAAAACAACACAGGGACTGTCATCGTTTTGAAGCTCATTCCCCAATTCCTCCTGGAAGGGTGTCCGTAGAATGAACTCATCACAAAAGTTAAAATTTTCACTTATTAACTCAATAAATTTGCAATTATATACATCTATATAATGTAGAAAATTATATATGTCTATATGCTAATGATAATGATAATTATGATGACTACAACAACACCAATGATGTTTATTGCCATTGAGATCAATAAGATATGTAAGAAAAATAAATAGAATTAGATTAAATAATAATAAAAAAATGTTAATAATATAATTGAAGATAGTAGAAATGAAAATACTAAGATCACTATAGTTGTCATAATCTGAGAAAAATTCCTAAAATAATTAAATTATAAAATTTAGTAAAGTTAGATTTTATATATTAATCGTAAGACATTAAAAGAAAATGTTACAAATTTATTAATCCCTTAATTAATTTAATAACTAATTTTTCCATAATAACTTAGGTTGTAAAATTATTGGAGTGATCCATGATCACTCTCTTTCTTTGCTTTTTGTTCTATCACAGTTATAGTTACTTTATGGACATATCCTATGTATTTTTTGTTTTTCCTTGATGCATATTTATCGCTATGGACTTCTATGATGTGAATGTGTATAACCGGTTTCTAAACTTTTGATTTGCTACCTACTGTGACTGCATCGCATACATGCTGGACTAATACAAAATGTATTTTTCTTAAATATTTGATGAAAATTGCGCCTTTTTCCTTGCAAAAAAAACTTAGATTGTAAAATTGTGGATGACTCATTAAATCTATTATATTAAATTTATTATAGTTTCCTTGATAAGCATTAGCTTTAATTTTAAAATTATGATTTTGTTATCGGTCATGAAGATGAGCCACATTGAATGACTAAAAACATCGAACATAAAAATTTTGATATGAGTAATCCAAAAATACTAAAACAAAATTACTCTTATCACATAAACCTACACTCTAAAATTATGATTTTGATACCAATATAAGGGTAGATGAATATCTAGGAATGAAAATCATATGCCATTTCAATGGATCTTGGTCCTCGTCATCTTCCCTCAGGGAATTTCTTTGGAACAAAAATTTGGATTGATTATTTATTTAAAGGGATTTTTCACGGTGATCTTCAAAAGCCTTGAGGATAAGCATAAAATCCTTGACCAAGGTCCATGGTTTTGGGGACAAGTTGGTCTATTAGTGAAGCCATGCTTCCCAAGCTTCAACCCTCTTACTATGCCAACCATGAATACTCTAGTATGGGTAAGGTTGCCCAACTTACCCATACATTTTACTCATCCAAATTTCATAGAAAAAGTGGGTAATTTAATCAGGAGATTCATCAAAATAGATGGGGAAAAATTATCAAAAGGAATTTTCACTTATATCCACACATGTGTTGAGATTGACCTCAATAAAGGTTTGTTAGATAAAATAGAGCTTAAGTGGATGTGAAATGTGTTTTCCCAACCATTAGACTATGAAAATATAGCTTTTGGATGTAGGAACTTCCAACAGGATGGTCACCTCCAAAATGTATGTCCCTTTCTAAGAGGGGCTACTTTCTTGCAAGCATCAAAGAATTCCAACCATGGTTGGAGGGATCATAAGGATGGAAAATGATCCAAATTTCCTACTGGACAGAGAAGGGACAACTCTTAGCAACCAAAGGATTTCTTGAGAAAGTCAACTCCTCCAATTTTTGTTGGATCCCCAAGGGCATCGTCTCATTCCCCATCAAGGGAGAATCACTTGAGTAATGAGCAAAGAAAAATTTCAGCGATAACTGTGACTGCAATGAGTGGGCATAAAAGAACCCATGAATCAGATCTTTCTGACGATGACAAGGACATGAAAAACAAGGTGGATTTCATGGCAATGGATTTATACCACAAAAATAAGGTCTCTGATTCATATCTAGTTGTTCTTTATAATACAATGGGTTGGACTAATTTTAACAGGAGAAAAGGGAAAGAATAAAAACTAGGGTCATGTCTTGAGAGAGATTTAGAGGAATGCAAGACTTGTAGCTAGGTATATAGGGATTTCCTTTGACAATAAATAATGTAATGACGTTTTATATTTTACGTTGGAATGAGCATTATGCGGGCTTCCTTAAGGTACTGGGGGTTTCTATGGGTATTTCTGAGTATGATTGGAGGATATGTATGAATAACCGTGTATTCTTGTTTTTTGGAGGAATATAATTTTCATAAATTACAAGAAGAAGAAGAAGAAGAAGATGAGGTCATTTTTTTTCAACACTAAGTAAAGCTCACCCTTGATCCACTCTTTTTTTAATTTTTTCTTACAAATTTTGAGGAGATAATTCATGTTAAGTGGACCAAAACTTACATTCATTTATATTTTCCAAAATTTGGGGATTTAAGTCATATTAAATGGATACAATCTATATTGTTTTCAAATTTTAAGGATCTAGATCATATTAGGTCATCTTAAATGGGCCAAAACCTCCAAGATTCAATTCCATGGGCAATGTTCTCATCAATTAAGTAGAACTAAGGTTTTTGTAAATTTCCATTGGAATTTGAGGGAAATTTCCCATAAAGAAGAGGTGAATATGTCCACTTTTTAACTTCAATTATAAAATTTTGAAAATTTGCAACTAATTTTATTTCAACTATATGGTTTATGATGTAAACTTAGCTAATATGATATTTTTGTTTTTTTTGGAGTAGAGGAATTAGTAATTGGGCTGATTTCATACTCACATGACATGGTGTCGATTTAAACCACTACTACTTCAACCTCCAGGTGCCTATGTATGCCCCTTCCACATACACTATTGGCTTGTATGGGCTTGACCCAGGTTCAAAGGTGATTTAGCCAAGCAAATCCCGGTACTATTGGCCCTTTCAGCAACAGTCTGCGGAGTGCAGACTAAGGTCTCACCCAAAGTAGTATGGGAGGGTGTTAGAACCAGGTTTCGGCACCCTGGGGATGTTTGATGAGCTTTTGGCGGTTCGCGTTTGACCTTATATGTGCATTGCTATGCGGACCTATTAGTCCCTCGCAACTTGTGATGCAGCCTTTGCGCAACCCTAATTGGGGCACAATCCATATTATACCCAAGTTTCTTGCTATTTAACCTATTATTACATGATTACTTAACTTATCTATGTAAGACTAGTGATAATTAATAGTATATCCACCAATCATATAAGTGCGCATGATAAAAAAAAATAGTATAACTGTAAAGAATGCAATACACAAGCAGATGCACCGAATTTGGAATCAACTTCTCTTCATTATTCTTCATTCATGGTTATAGACTCAACACTGCCTTGCGCACTAAGCTGCAGGGGTCCACACACTCAGCCGCGAACTCTACAAGGCCTCTGCGCACTTAGCTGCAGAGCCTCTTCCTACTACTATGGCCCAATACACTTAGACTCTTCCTCTATCTTGGCTCCTTCGCTACTCAACTACTTAGCTTCTTTTACAACTTAGAGCCTTGCTCTATTTATACAATCCCATGGTCCACGGACCATGGGTAGGCCGACATGACATTACATTACTTTACAATACTTAGGGCGGAGAACCCTATGACTCATCCTATACTTCACACTCCGTGCCCGTAATTCACAGAATTTTACAATACATTTGACCAAAACTTGGGCTTTGAGCCCCAAAACATGCTGTGGGGGGATTCCATGTCCAAGAACCCCCAACACAATCATCGTGACTCATCCCCGAGTCACTCTGTCAGCGTGGCGATATTGGCGTGGAGTCCCTCCAATTGGTCCCCATAGCTTGAATGTCTGTAGCACACTGAGCTGCTGCCTACTGTACCTGCCGCATTCTTGCTCCTAAATCATCTGTGTCTGAATTGTGTCCTTACCTTGGTATCAGCATCTATTGTGTGTGTTTATAGTTCCACTCCCTTGTCCGTCTCCTTAGGTCGCGAAGACTATGCTTCGACCAGTTAGCCAAAGAGTTGGCCCACCCATGTAGGGTTTCAAGTGACTCTCGTTTACTTTCCCTAGGAAGGGTTCTCCATTTAGTTTGACTAGCTGGACCACGCCTTCGTCTGTGACCTCCATAACCACGTATGGTCCCAGCCAATGCATTCTGAATGTTCCTAGAAATTTTTCAAACTTCCTGTCATACAGTAGCACTAAGTCATTTAACTTGAAGGTGTACAACTTGATATGGCAGTGGTGCTAGGCCTTTTCACGTTTCTTTTATACCTGTTGATGAAATCCAGCCAGAAACCATTCTTCCTCGAGTTCTTCTAATTGCACAAGCCTTTCTTCCAGAGCTTCATGGTTCATCATGCCTGTGAACGCTGCTATTCGCAGACTAGGTACGATGTATTTCATCGGCATGACAACTTCCGTGCCATAGACTAACCAGAATGGTGTCTGTCCTGTCAATTTCTTGCACACTGTCCTATACACCCATAATACGATAGGCACGCGTAGGTCCCAATCATTTTGATGCATGTTAAATACTTTGTTCAGTGTAGTCTCCAGTATTTTGTTGAATGCATCTACTTTCCCATTAGCTTTTGGGTGGTATGGTGTACTTTTCTGATGATACACCTGGAAATCTTCTGTGAGCGCGCTGATGGTTTCATTCAGGAAATGTGTTCCATGATCACTCATTAAGATTTTCAGACAGCCAAATCATGTCAACACGTTTTTGAACAAAAATTTTCGCAGCCATAGTGGTCGTGCAGTCCTTGACTGGCTGCGCTTTTTCCCATCGTGTTAGGTACTCCATCATAGTGATGATGTGGCACGCACCCATCTTTCCCTAAGGTTTGATCAGTCCCACAAAGTCGATTTCTCATTTTCAAATGGTTGTAGTGTCATTTGGTGGATTTAGTGGCATCTCATCCCAATAGTCCTCAAGCATTGCGTACTTCGGCTCCACTTCCGTTCCAATTTTGACTTGCTTCGCCTTTAACGGCACGGTGATGTCGGGATCTTCAAGTGATGGTCCACAAATCTCGCGACAACCTTCCATTTCTGAAATGTTAATATTTCATGGGTCCTCATCATCCTCCTCAACATTTACGTTATAACACTCTAGTGCACAACTCAATTGTGTCACCCATTTTGGCTGAAGTACTTTCATTGGCTCCTGGGGTATTTTGAAGATAGGTACTTTTACTGCCTATAGCGCATTGTCAACAGTATCTGAACAACAATTTTCAAATGTGAAGGTTAACAAAAATCCCTTCACATCCCATTCACTTGTACCATGGCGAAGCTCCGTCCTAGTATACCAATTCATGGGTATGACATCCAAGGTATGATAGAATAAATGTACCCATTTATGTTGTGGCTCTTCTGCGTAGACTTTAGTCCATTTCACGAGGTGTGTGCATGGATCATCTCATCCATCATATTTGTCTACAATCTGTATCTGTGGCTTCCCAAATCGTAGGCGCATCATTCTTCTGCTTTCAAATTTGCTCAGGAATTCATCCACCACTGTCAATCCATCATATGTCAATAGATCCCTTGCCTCTATTGTCACACATCACAATGATCTAATCATCATATTGCAATTAAGTGTTGTTACTTCATGCAGCCAATTCTACCATCGCTCTATCTCTTCGTCTGAATCCGAAGTGTAGGAGCTTGCGTGCTCCCATGAAATCCTTCCATCTGTGGTGGGATTCACCCAATCATATTCTCACATAGTTATCTTGTAAATACAATCGAGTTCGTCATCACCATCGTCATCGCGCACTGGTTCAGTGTATCGCACTCCTTCAGCTGGATTTAGTGGTACTACTACAAGTAGTGACTTTTCTCAAAGATCATTTTGTGCTTCTTTAGATTTATGACTCCATTCATATCAGTAGCCTAGTCTATTCCTAGTAGCACGTGATAGGGATGACTGTCATAAAAAATATCTATCACTTCAAAATCCACCTCCGTGCTCACTCCTTCAATATCTACTGTTACCCCTTGCAATCTTCCCATGGGCAAGATCTTCTGTTGGTTCGCCATTTGTAACTGAATAGGAGACCACTGTAGCGTGGGTTTTCCCATGCATTCCCATGTTTGTTTTGGTAGTACATTCATGTTCGATTCAAGATCTTGGATTACCTGATCCATTTCATATTCACCGATTTCCGCAGTCAACCGAATTTCCCTTCCTGTGCGCAATGCATGCTTTCCAAATTTCTGGACCATGCGCGATTCTCCTAACCCCATGCACTTAGTGATAAGTTCCTATAGTCCTTTTATTGCCTTGTTGCCACGTAGAATTTTCATGCATGTATCAAAAAAGGTAGTGAGTATTGAAGGATTCATCCTTGGTTCTAGTTTATCCTTACTACTTGAAGTGGAGGCCTCCGCGAAGCTCTTCTTAGCTTCCATGAATATCTCCTTCGTGCGTCCTAAATTAAATTCGGTTCCTTTGAAGGAGCCTCACGAACCCACGCACTTTCTTCTGACTATTTCCCTTTATCATCGCTAGTGGTCACACCGCTCCTGAGCATCATGTTTACATTTAGGTCTTCTTCGTGTAGTTCTGACCTCATCATTTGTAGATTCTGAGTTGGAGGGGGTTGAAGTACCCCTTTTTCATGCAGTCTCGCTATCAATGTAGGGAAATCTTCTGCCTCATGATCAAACTGAGTACAATACAAACATGATGTCCTTGTCGGGTTTGTACAATCGCAGCATGGTTCCCTGGTCCTCTACAATTATAACAAATTAATTGTCTGTGATCCCTTCCTGGTCCCATTCCACCTCGACCTCGACTACACCCCACAAATCCAGCGCGTGCCATTCCTACATTCGGATCGAGGGCTCGGGTTTTGGTCCGCACCCTGTAGGTAGGAGTCCAATCCATCATTAGTTTGTAGCTTCTGTAGGTGCACTCATCATGGCCTACCGACCTGCAAAAGTTATAAAGCAATTGTTGGGACGTCTGCATATACTTTTGCAATAAATGACAAATATTCATAGTGTGTTTTCCTCCTATCTGACAGAGCATGCACCATAATGTAGGCACTGCGGTCAGTCCTGCCTGTGCCTCAGGTCTTAATGACATTGGCCCTCCTCTTGCCAAGTAATTTTCGAACATTGGACAGTGGTCCTTGTCATGCCCCTGGCCTTTGCATTTTATGCACCATACCTCCTTGCGTGCCTCTGGCCGAGGTGTCCTATCTTATTTCAAACTCTGCATTTCCAGACGCAAATTTTGCAGTTGCATGCGGATTTGTTGGATTCCCAGACTAGGGTCTTGTAAAGGGGTCTCATGCAATCTCTAAAGCTTCAACCTGGGTGGAAAGTTTTTGTTGTGACAACGTCGTCCTTAAGTGCGGTGTCGGTGATGCTACAAACCATGCGCAGTGTTGTCCTTCTGTCAATGTCATGTTGGCTTCACGAATCATGCCTTTCAGTATTTGGTCCAGATCCAAGGGGGTCTCGCACGAGAGCATCGCGATCTCCTTAAACCCGATGATTGAATGTGTTTCTGACTTTGGCCTGCTAAATTCCCTATTCAACTCGGTTTGGATTTTTGCGATTCCTACATTTGGATGGTCATTATAATGCTTTATGTACCATGTTAATGCATGATCCTGCAATGTTATCACTAGCATAGCCTTCTTGATATTGTCATCCACAACACCTTGTGCTTCCCATACTTCTCTTACCACGAAACAAAATTGGTTCGAATCTTCATTCCCCACTCCTCTGAATACCGGTAGTTTGATCACACTCACCATACTGAATTGTGGTGGTGGCAGAGGGGGGGTGGGTGGAGATAGAGGTGAAGAGGGTGAGATGGGTGACGGTGTAGGTGGAGGTGGTAGGCACGAAATTCGTTGCCTTATAGACTAACCGCGCTTCTCGAAGAGACTTTCGCGAGCTCTTCCTTGCTTTCCCGTGAGGGGGAAATTAAGGGATTGGTCTCCAATTCTTCACTACTTCTAATTTTGTAGATCTTCCCACTTCGAGTAGTCTCAAACATTAATTTATTCGCATAGCCCACTTTTCACAAAATAACATCTTAATCCAAGTGTTCAAATATTTGATATACTTACCTCGCAGTTCCTTGAGGAAATGTCGCTCTGCCTCACTGTAGTTGACGGTTGTGTCTGCCACAAACTCAGTAATAAATCCTCTTATAATTCGGTCGAGCCAATGGTCCACAGCTCGCGCTATCTTATCTCTGATGCTTCTAGTCTGTGCACCACTTCCAGAGTCCACACGATTGGTTTGTCGAGCCTACAGCTTCCGTGACTGTTTGCTAGCTTCGCAATCCACTCTTACAGCTCAGAAGGAAAGGATGCAAATAAAATTTTGTGGATTTCTGTATGCACATAGTGCTCCAACCACTGTTCCTTAGTTACTCACAGATTTCTGTTTTCGTGCGCCACAAACTCATGAATCTTCTTGTCCAACCACCCTTCAATTTCTTTCTTTGTTGGATTCCAGTGGCACGACATCAGACATCTCTTATGCAGATCTCGGTCTCGGCAACGGAACCATTTGTTGGCTTGTATGGGCCTAACCCAGGTTCAAAGGTAATTTAGCCAAGCAAATCCTAGTACTACTGGCCCTTTCGACAACAGTCCATGGATTATGGACCGAGGTCTCACCCGAAGTAGTATGGGAGGGTGCTAGAACCAGGTTTCTGCACCATGGGGATATCTGATGAGCTTCTGGTGATCCGCGGTTTGACCCTGCACGCGTGTCGCTACGTGCACCTATTAGTCCCTCACAACCTATGATGCGGCCTTCGCGCAACCCTACTCGCGGCACGATCTGTATTATACCCAAGTTTCTTGCTATTTAACCTATTATTACCTGATTACTTAACTTATTTGTGTAAGACTAGTGATAATTAACAGTATATCCAACAATCATATAAGTGCATGTGATAAACAAAATAGTATAAATGTAAAGAATGCAATACACAAGCAGATACACTGAATTTGGAATCAACTTCTCTTTATTATTCTTCATTCAAGGTTACAAACTCAACACTAGCTTGCGCACTCAGCTGCAGGGGCTTGTGCACTTAGCTGCGGACTCTACTAGGACTCTGTACACTCAGCTGCAGAGCCTCTTCCTAGTACTACGACCCAATACACTTAGAATCTTCCTTTATCTTGGCTCCTTCGCTACTCAGCTGCTTAGCTTCTTTTCAACTTAGAGCCTCCCTCTATTTATACAATCCCATGGTCCGTACGCCAACATGACATTACATTACTTTACAATAGTTAGGGTGGACAACCCTATGACTCATCCTATACTTCGCGCTCTGAACCCACAATTCACGGATTTTTACAATACATTTGACCAAAACTTGGGCTTTAAGCCTCAAAACATGTTGTGGGAGGATTCCATGCCCAACATACATGAGTTAGTTGGAGGAATTTGAACTTTAAACCTAATGGTACATAACAATTTTTTTTTCTTGTTAAGTGAATGCTTTGTATTTCCTAGGGTTATGTTCTAATTCCATGAATTTTGGTCTTGTTAGACACTAGGAAGACCTAACCAACCACATAATTTCAATCTCTTCAAAATTGCAAAACATAAAATATTGTTCCTATATTTGAAACAAAAGTACCAATGTAAGATGCTACGCCTCCTGGGCCAATTTTAAATCAAGGATTACAAAACTAGAACATAAAAGTAAAAAAGAAGAAAACTAAAAGACAATTAAGAAGAGTTATATGAATCAGGGTGTTAGGTCCCTATACTACTAGTGTAACTCCTTATTTTTATTAGTGCAACACCCTTATTGTATTATTGTGCCCATATAGTCTACATGTTGTTATTAATATGCCCTATATAAGCCCACTATTGTTAATGTTGTGCCCCTACAATATTATTGTTATGTAGGCTCTAATTGTATTGGGACCCCTTAGACTCCTACATATAGAAAGGAGGTCTTGTCATTTGTATCATCCAATAATTGTTCATTTGAGTAATGTAAAGGAAGTTGCCCCCTCGAAGAGGCTGATTTTGAAGTCGTTTATCTATCTTATCTATCTTTTTGTGAGCTGATTTCATAACATTTGGTATCAGAGCTTTAGATTCTAGGGTTTCGCTGCTCCAAATAGGTCTTCGTGGAATTTTCACTATAACTTTTTCACTACGAAGTTTCAGAAGTTAAAAAAACCCATTTGAACCGAAATTGTTTGGAACCTTGGGTCCGAATTTTAGATCTTAGTTCGCTATATTTTCGGAGATATGATCTGAGGAAGTTAGGGTTTTTGGAAGCTCCAAAATTCCATCTCAAACAGGTCATCGTGGAATTTTCGTTATAATTTTCTTCTACAAAGGTTCGGACTTTTAAATTAAAACCCATTTCATCTGAAATCTTTTTAAAGCTTGGGCCCAAGATTCAGATCTTATTTCAATATAGTTTTGGAGATACGGTCCAAGACATTTAGGGTTTTTGCAGGCTCTCGAATTACATCCTAAATAGGTGACCTTTGGAAAATCATCATAACTTTCTCTCTAAGCATCATATTGAAATTTCGTAAGAAGTTATAGAAATAGGACGGAAAGTACATGTGTCTTTATTTTTCTCAAGTTTTAAGGTTGAAACAATGACATGAGGCACTTCATACAAGTTCTCTCTACTGAAAAAGTATATAATCAGGTCATCTTGGGAGATTGGGAATAACTCTTTCTTGGAGAATCCAATTTCGATCATACTGGAGGCATTGGAAAGAGGACACAGAGGGCTACTATAGGTCACAATTTTGAGCCTTCGAGATTTGAAATTTCAGAGATAAAAGAGATTCAAGTTTGAGTTGCTAAAAGCCAGAAACATAATGACTCAAATCAAGAAAATAGAAACAACTAGTAAGCAAAATTGGATGGATGATTTGAAGAATGCGATTGAAGCTAAGATAAATAGTTTTATATGTGCCATGGAAGCAAATTTGAAGAAATTCATGGAATTTTTGAATAAATACATGGAATGTTTGAAGGAAGGTGGGACAAAACTGCTACAAGAAAGACCTCCTAATGACGAAAAGGTAGTAGAGGAAACCCATGATGAGAAAAAAATAAATGTTAATCATGATTTCATAGAATCTAAAATTGGATTGAAGACCCACCATATTTCAAATATTGATATGAGGAGGTTTGATGGCAAGGATCCCATAACATGGATACTACAGATGGAGAAATATTTTGACCTACATGATGTGAAACTGTTACAAAAGGTACATATTGCATCTTTATATCTATAATAGAATCAATTTTTATGGTATAAAGGGCTTTGTTCTCGTAAACCACTTATCATCTAGTCAATTTTCACGAAGGAAATGATAGCGCATTATGAGGATACAAAGGGAAACACCCTTTTTAGCCAATTGATAAATTTCAAACAAAAGGGTTCAATGATGGAGCATATTGAGGAATTCCAAAAATTAAATATATGAGTAAAAGATATTCCAGAGGAGCATAGGATTGATGTGTTCACAAAGATTTTAAAGGATAACATCCAACATGAGTTTCACCTTTGGGAACCTGATTCATTGGAGAAGGCATTCAGGTTGACAAGAAAAATGAAAAGAAAAATTATGG
>APFE030398658.1:31170-51940 GCA_000404065.3 Pinus taeda
GGGGGGGGGGTGAATCAGTATTTACAATTCAACAATTTTAATTTCCCAAACAGATTTATATACGCTACTTCAGTGAAGTTAACTTGCATGTGCATGATACTGTGATTAGAGAAACCAGTGTATACTAGAGAACTTATGATTTAGTCAATTTATCATGTGTTGATCTTTAATTAGTGCATTAGTAACTATTATACAGTAACTATGTGTAGTAATAACATAATAAATCATTACGCATAAGAAAAACATGAACACCAAGATTTAAGGTGGAAACCCAATGTAGGAGAAAAACCACCTACTGCTGTCGTCTCTTTCTTCTTTTATTATAAAGAAAATATGTTTACAGTCTTGTACTAGTGCAGATTCACACCAGTACATAGGCACCCACCTGCAGAAGGCTACAACCTTCTCTCATTTTCCAGCTTCTACTGGAAGGGAGCTACAACCCCCTAGCTATTGTAGTAGCTGATATGTTTACTAGTACCTAGGCGCTGACCTATAGAAGGCTACGACTTTCTCTCTTATGTTATGGAAATAAGTACCCTAGGGCTTTGGGTTAGAACCCCAACAGAGCAGAAGCAGACTACAACAAGAAACACTCATACAACTCAGGAAAAATTATTATATAAACAAACTATGCAAGAGCGAGTGTACTCAGATTTCCTTCGTTCGAGTAAGTCCCATAGGGTTTAGACCCTCTGCAACTCTCGATGTTCTTCAGACCTGAAAACCATTCAATACAACATTTCTTTTATTGCAATAAGCTATAAATAACATGGAGAGAATTCACCAGAGTCTTCTTCTTTCGGCTCCAAGCGGAACCGTCCTCTAGATTCATCTTATCCTAGCCTTCAACAATCTTCTTCCATAACCAACACCATGATATCTCAAGCAAGAAGGTGAATACCTATAATCAAGGAAACAAGGGTTTCGTGAAGCTTGGGGAAGTGAATGAGGCACAGGGATACATTAGACTCAGTTAGGGATAATCTCAGTATAATAACACTATCTCATCTCCTCCTTAAATCCTTCCCATAGAAGTCTATTTATACTTCTCCCAATTAGTTTTTTAGTTGGGAAACAGTTGGGCCACAAGCAATAGGAGGTAATCAACAAGTAAAAAAGGTGAACTCTGCCCATAATTAAGGAAATTTATTTTTTTTAAGTGTTTTAACACATATATGTAGGTTGGGTATTGACTAAACTGTGTGTACATGCTTTTATCTCAGGGAAAAGTAGCGTACAGGGAATAAAACACTATTTTTAAAATATTTGGACCAAGTTTGGAAGGAGGGGTTACCCTAGCAATAAACCAAACATCACAAATACCAAGGGTGATAAATGATACTGATCGAGGCTGAGCACAAGGTGACCTATCAATAATGAAAATAGGGCCAGGGTGCAGCCTCTAGGCCTGCGCTCAGAGTAATATGTCATCGTCGATAAGGACAAGACCCACTAGCAAGAAGTCAATGGAGACCTCCTCAAACCAGCTCGAGCAAAGGACCAATATAACTGATGTGATGATAAACATGACACTGACAACCAGGGATGGCCGACTGAAAAATAGGACAAGAGACACCACAGAGAGGCTAACTCAGGCTTACTTCCCTTGAACAAAAGCATGACTCAATGATGACTATATGGTAGCATATGATAACTCTGTATAAGTTCGTCATGTAGGAGGCATGAGCAAACTATCCATATGATTGGAAGAGGTAACCAATTAGAGAAGTACTGATTCAATAACAAGGTTAAGGCGTACCTAATTCAAACTAAATCCCTCCCAAAAATGGAGGAGAGACTTTCTTTTGAGTGCTTTGTTGAAGGGCAACATGACTGACTCTAGCGACCAACAAAATATGGAAATGTTGTCTTGTTCCCACTCTTTTTGGAATATATTATTTTTTTGTCTTTTTCTTTAAGCTGGAAAAAGAATAAAAGAATGCTATAGTACAGTGGAAAGAACGAGTGTCAGAGAAACATATGATCTAGTTCTTGGGATGGGAACAGTCCTATGCTCAATGCAGGGAGGTAAAACTGGTCAAAGACACTCAAAGGGATGTTCTTTCCACGGGTCAAAGGATGCGTCAAGTTGCAGAAGCTAGGTGATTGCAAGGTTGATTTTGCAGAAGACATGGTCAAATAAGTGTCTTAAACACGAGTCCAAGTGAAGCCGGCTCAAGGCCAAAAGGTGCAAATAGTCAAAATGCAATGCAATAGTACAACTCAACACAAAGGAGCCTCTATGGTATAAGGCCAAGAAATCAGTGCAGAAGAAAGGAGAATGTGTCTTCAATGTGCAAGTCATGGTAGGACTAAAGAGGACTTCTGAGCTTACTCAATATAGCAACATGGGCAACCAATGTTAGCGAGGTTCTAACTATGATGCCCATGTAAAGGATGGCTCTACCAATGCATCATGATTTAAAAATCGGTGAGTGAACATGGTTTGCTAACCAAGATATGATGGGGTCAACCCTATGGCTAGTGTATCGCTGAATGGAGGCTAGTATGCAAGATGCAATGGAAAAAATGGTTTTCCCTAACCTATATGCCAGTGAATGAACGATACCTGCCATCACTGGTTAGCGGTCATGGGACCGAAATAACATCTCAAAGAAGTCTCCAAAATATCTTGAAAAATAACCCATTCTTGACAATCCAAGCCCACAAGTCAAAAAAAATCCATGAGACAAAAATAAAATTTTGAAAAAATATTTTGCAATTTCAAAGATATATAATGAATTTTGGACTCACAATTTTTTTTTTTTTTTTTTTTTTTTTTGGAGCAAAGGGCTCTGGGTCAAAAAGGAGCAAAATTGCCTCTGAACAATTGGACCATTCAAATCGCACCAAATTTATCAAGTAACACTCAAATCATGCTGGCAATGTTTTGTGATAGTTTTTAGAAGTTTTCATTAAGTTTTGACCGTGGGAATTTATGCCCAAAAATCCAACTCTGCATACACGTGGGTTGGATGTGATCAGCCCGTGTAACAACGGCCCTACACACGACTGTGTGTAAAGGGAACCCGCGTGTACACGAGTTAAAGTTTAAACACAAAAAATAACGGTTGAAACTCAATTTGTTTCAAGATGACCATCACATGGAGAGAAAGAGAGCATGCCACAATTGACAATGGGGTAATGAATGACCAAAATGCACTAGATGCATTGAGAGGTTGTGGCTTATTGAAATTCTTCAAAATGCCAAACATGAAAGCCAACAACGCCTGCTCAAATTGCTGATCCACTATTGGAGTGTAGAGGATGATGCCTTCATGATAGATTAGATGCCTTTACGGATTTAGGTTGAAGACATCTACTTTATTACAGGTCTCTCCCGAAGAGGGAAGGTCATGAATTCGATTGATATGACAAGAAGTAGTCTTTCAGTATAAGACTATGCACATATATACAGTCCTAGACAACCAGAGAAGATTGGAAGTCAGATTCCAATAAAACATGTTGACATTTTATCTCTAAGGATTCTGTTATTTACCATTGCGAGGGTAAATGGATTAGCTTCACTGCACCAGGCTTCACGAGTGTCCATGAGCCTGGTAGTGGAATGCCTTATCGTGGTTTTCGACTAGTGCACGCTTCTTCTGACCAACATGAAGCGCCAATTGACCTCTATTCAGAAGGTACCTGGGCTATGTCCCAAAGTATCTTCTCCATCAGCAACCCTTGAGATCCTCGGATGGGTAGATGGATTGACTTGATGAAATGCCTTGGAGGCGGGGACGTGCCTAGGATGACTTTCAATGATGAGTTTTTCGCCTTGTGGGACCAATAGATCATCACATTCGATGACTACCTGTATGCTGGTATGGATATCCAAGGAGATCTAGACTTGGTGTTGCCACCAAACACAACATGGGGAAACATACATAACAATTTTTTAAGTTTTTGTAATTTTTAAAGATTTTTTTTCCCTTTTTTAAGAAAAATATAAAATGAACTTTTAAATATTTTTTATGGGACAAAATATTGACAAAATAACCATGTTTTAGATGTGGGTTCAGTGAGACTAGATGGATTTTTGAGGCACAGGCATCGCGGAAGAGGTGCCGAAGAGGCAGCAGTTGAGACAGAGAGAGTCCTACATGCAGTTCAGAGAAACTTGGTGAGATTGACTCACCAGGTACCTATGATAGCCATAGAGGATCTACCTGAGGAGATGCAGCATCGTGTGGTAGGGGTACCACGGGACTAGGTTCGCATACTTTGGTGGGTAGCCAATGCAGTAGTTAAATTTTTAGTTGCTCAACCTGAGCCAGGTCGATAGATAGAGTGGACATGATTATGGGAATTTTGTCCCAATTTTTAATATTATTTTTTGAACACTTTATCTATACACGGGCGATTTTATGATATATATATAGATTCAAATTTTTTGATTTTTTTTTTTTTAATTTGATGAATGATTAATATGCCAATCTAATGCTTGATTAGCAATAGAGTCTGCTAATAAATTCTCAAATCGTGGAATATGAACATATGTAATATAAATAAATGATCGTTGCAACATTCTCACTCTCACAAATTGGTGATATAAATAAGGATCACGAACCCAATAAATGTTATTTAATTGTGACACCACCAGATATGACTCTAAGTAAACCACCAATGAATCAATCCCATAAGAAATTGATTCAGATAGTAAATTAATAATGGTAGTATATTCAACAATGTTATTCGAAGTAGGAGCCACATCACCATCTAACTCCTTCTGTGAAAAAGGACTAGGATGGTTGTTTGTAGAGTTAACGATAGATTGATAGCTAAGTTCTGCTGCAAACATGGGAAATGCCATTCCACCAACCTGCCCCCAATCTAATATGGTGGTAGACGAAGGTAAGGTCCAAGGGCCTGAAAAATAATGAGTTCAAAAGAACTCTTTCCGTGAAGGGCCCCTGGAAGATGAAATTGCATTGATTCTAGCTGTAGGAAGAGGAAGATCAAACATACCCATTAATGAAAAGTACATCCCAACTCCTAAATTCTCAGTAGGTTGATGGGGATTATCCACCAATGGAACGGTAGAATCCGAAGTTGCGTGGGAGTCACTTGGAGAATAATCTAACTGATCAATTTTAACAATTCTTCCCTCATGAGGAAAACATAGGATGCAAAATAAAGATGAAACTATGGCATCCATCTCGTAAATCCAATTCCTTCCTAAGAGGAGATTATAATCCATGTTGGCATCAATTATTTCCACCTCAATATTTACGACCTTTCCCCCAACACATATAGGAAAGGTCGGGATAATTCCGTGTGGCCTATGAGAATGTCCATCAAATGCTGTCAAGAGAGTCGGTGAAGGAAAAACTGAAGGTGATCCAATGGCCTTCCAACATGACATAGACATTACGCATGTGGAAGCTCCCTCATCTATAACTGTCTGAAAAATATTGGTTTTTCGGTAAGTAGACTTTATCTGTAAAGCCATATGGTGAGGAAGTCTCTTTTCGACATTCATCATATCAAAAGTGAGCACTAAAGAATTCTTTGGATCTACTGCCCCGATTGCTAAAAGCAAAGCACTTCTCTAAGTAGGACATGACTGGAGTACCTCCAAAGAAGACATAGCACAAGGAATTTGAGCCAGATCTTCTACAATCGAGTAGTTCTAGGCTGCCCTAGCATTAGGGTTAATAATCGAACACTTTGCAGAACCTTTCGGTATCTGAGGTATAGACTTAGTAGAGGTCTCTCAATATGAGGTGGGTCTATGGTTTTGGGAACAGATTTAGCCTTAGATGTTTTTGTTTCACCATAATCACGTGCTCATGTAGCAACATCAACATGAGAGTTCATCATATAAACATTTGAGGAACTTTCCCCTTCTTGGTTGCTCCCTGCAGAGGTACTAGCATTCGAGTTTGCACCAGCAAGTAATTGCTTCCCTTGGGGAAAAGGGTTAGTCAGAATAGCTTGGGAGCTAGAGGACCCTTGCTGCACTAACAAGCACTGAGAATCTTGTATCTTAAGGTAGAGGTGAGTCAAATGATCTCCATTGCATGACTTGCATGGAAACTTAACCTTTTTCTTGGACTCTTTTCTATTAGGTTCCTATACCAATAGGTTTCATTTTTCATGATTGACTGAAGAAGTGCCAAATATGTTCATCCTTTCCATGCTACAAAGGTTCCATATTTTGTAAACAAATGAAGAAAATTAAAAAATGAAAAGAGGGTATGCCCTAAAAGAAAAATCAAAGGGCAAAAAGAAGGGAATGGTCAAGAGAAAAATAATAGAAATGAACCCCAAACCAAAAGACTAGGAAAGTGTGCTAGTTCAAATGCCACTACTGTTCCATTTTTGAAGAATTTCATTGTGTGCAGGTGGTTGACTCTTGTCATAGTTGATGAATAGCCAGATAGTTCAATACTGGCGAAGATCATGTTTGAATTTACTTGTCTTAGAATAGAGAATAAAGGTCTGTCCAAACAGTACAAGCTTGGCGGATGAGTAAATAGGTAGAGAAGCAAAGGAGCCCAACTGCATAATCTGGGTCCTTGGAAGAGATAAGGGTATATTTAGATAGGAGGGCAGCTAAAAGAAAGGAAGAGAATCAGGGTTTGCTAGTTCAAATGCACCCAATGAAAATGAAGAAAAAATGTTAGGTGTACTAGGTTGGGTAGGCAGTTTTGATGTGTCAGAAGTAGGTTTATGTGTAATTTTGTCCTTTGAAATAGGTTTCATCTCATGAAATATCATAAGGTGCTATGGCAAGGTGGTTACAAAACAAATGGAGCATGACTAATTTCCCTCCTCATTTTTCCAAGAACACTTACTAACATTCTCCCAAGGACAATGAGATCTGCTCACTGCCCTTAGTCCACCTCATTTCATGGAAAAGACAAAGTGAAACTTTGTTTTCACCTAGGTAAAACAAGCCTTATTTCTTGTGTAAAATGTTTTTATTCCATTATGCTAAGTTTCCCAAAACTTCATAACTTGCTATCCTTTCATTTCCCCATGCCTAAGTTTTTCACTCTATAAACTTAGCATTTATTCATACATATTCATCCCACATATTCATATTAACATTCTAACTCTATTATATAGCTTCTATATAATGTTTCCTTGCCTCTACTATATATAAAAATACATAAAAACCCCTAAAAAACTAATATCCTGACCCTCGGCAATATAGCCATATATTAGAGTTCTTCGGGAATTATAGGTTCACTTGGAACCTTATAATAACCCATTACGCGCATGTAAATATTGGGTTTCATTTAAACATTCGGTTAAATGAATAACCGATCCGCCAAATTCCAAAGTTGAATATATTACAAACCCTGCAAAAAACATTACAAATGTTGAAATATTATGGTGGGTCCCCCTGCTATAAGCCTTCGCCATCTCCTTCACCCGTCGACCGTCCGATCGTTGTGCACAGATCCAATGGCTGTCGGCGATATCGAAACCCCCTCGCCTGCCGAACGATAACATCCGGGGGATGGGAAGTATTTCCACTGTACAAGAGACACGCGACGGCTTCCTGGCGTGATCGGAGCCCTCCCCTCCAAAACCACCATGGCCCAAAGGCGGTGCAGGGAATACTGCTTATCACCCCACTACCTCCCCGCTAACATCATGCCCACATCATCAGCTAACGTCACATCCATGTCGCCTGCCACCACTTCGTATTAGCACCATGTCACCTGTTGACATCACCACCTCACCTCCGTGTCACCCGCCACATCATTCGACACATCATCCTCCGTACCTTGCTACACGACAAAATTACGTCATGCTAACGTCATCTGACAGAAACATGCCAAAGCCCCCCAAAGTCAAATTTTTTGTTAAAAAAGGCTCAAATGCGTCGTTTTTGATTATTTTTGTTTGTCTCCTCTGTGCGACCTCTGCATGCTCTTTTACGTCCAAGGCAACATTTAAACTGCATAGTCCGCCACCCAGCAACTTTATTCCATAGCTCGGCCCCTCGACTCGTCTCGCCACCTGCAAATCGATCAATTCGCCACTAAAATAGGTATTTACATGAATTTTCTCCTGAACCCTATTTCTCTTTAGTTTTCTCTATGAAATTGCCCGCAGAACCCAAAATTTGGAGAAAAAACAACGTGCTATCTTCAAAATACTCACCATAACCACTGTTTCGATCAATTTTTACCAAAATCCACCCGCTGAGCTAAATTCAAGCTCGTTCTAGCGTGTAAATTCTTTGGGAAACCCCAAAAACTACCTTTTTCCTGTTGTTGTTGCCCGTTCTACCCAAGAATCCTGTGAACTCTGCCTCCCTATGCAAAATCTACCCACTGGACTAAATACAAGCCAATTTCACGGTGTAATTCCCGGAGAGAATCCACAGAGTCATTGTTTTGTTTATTTCACTCACACAGACCCAAAAATTCCATTTTCAAAAGCAACAGAATTGAGCTATGGAAGCTCCAATAGCCTTAAATGTTACTCCTCTCAATGCACCCCACAAAGTATTGGAATCACTACCTTTGGCCGATCGGGATTATCTAATCCAAGACTTGGTTGGTGACAGAAATCACCTACAAGCATTCTGTGAACTCAGGAACAATCATCTAAATAAAAATGATTTCTATGGGATATGGGAATCAAATCTTCCCATATACTACCTCCCCTCTATCAATGTCTTCCCTGAGATAATTCACCTCTGCTGTGAAAACTATGAACTAGCTCAAAGGGCAGTCAAAACTCCATTTGGGACCATCCTCTTTAATATAACTCCTGACTCCATAAATCAAATGCTAAACTTCAAACCAACTCAGCTTCTGTTTCCTCTTACTATGAAATTCTTGCATGATGAAGGTCCCAAACTCTCCAGCTCAGAGATAACCCGAATTGCCCAAGTATTTATGAGAGCAGATCGCCAGCCTAAAGAGCCACCTCCTTTTCAATATGCATCTTTCAATGAAGTGGATAGATTACTTGTTGATATGATATCCTATGTTTTGGGGTTCAAGACAAGTGAACATATTGATGAGACTATATTGGTCTTACTGTCCACATTCACCCTAGGGCAGCCCCCTACTGTCAAATACAACTATGCTAAATTCATTGACAACAAGATCCATGAACAACTCGTGAATTTAGATAGGGAGGGAGTCTTAAAATATTCATCCTACATCTATCATTTGTTCCTGTATTATCAGTAGGACTGTTTCCAATTTCCCATCAGAAAAGTGGACTCTAAAGGAGAAAAGAGGTCTGTGATTTTTTGGACCTCAGTCTTTCATGAAGTCCACAATTCTCCTTACTCTTACTGTGAGTTCATTGACATGTTTGTCTATCCAGTCTCTTCTCTCCTAATGAGAACTTCCCCTCCTAGACTATCCTATGATATGTAGAAAATATTGCAGCTCTCCAAAAGCTACAAAATAGGTGACTGGTACTTCTATCAGAATCACACTGTTATTAGGATATATGGCTGTGACCTGTGCCCCTACAGGCTGCCAAACTATGTGCCAATGAGACTGTTTGCCTTGGAATATTTCAGAAAATTTATCAATTTAGATTTGACTCATTTCCATAGCACCAAGAAAAAGGCTTAGTTGAAATTGAGAGACCAACTAGGCCCCTATGTCATGAACAAAAAAGAAGGATGGCAATATGCTGATCAGATATTGGGTGAAAAACTCAGATTAAAAAGAAGATTTTGGTGGGTACCCTATGACCCAAATGGCTTTATCAAAGCAAGAAGAATAAAATATAGGCTGTCAGCCTATGAACATTGCAAAATCCCTGAAATAAAACAATTTGCCAACCAAGGTGAGTGGGTAGAAGGCACAGTAATGGAACAATTCACTGAGGAAGAGAAAATGGAGCAAACTATGAAAAATATGGAAAAGACTCTTGACTTAGATTCTTTTGGGCAAGTGTCATTCAAACTACCACAACAACTCGGAGAAGGCACATCAACTGTTGCAGCTTCACAAGCTGCCGAAGAAGGGACTACACCAGCAACAGGGACAACAAAGGGCAAGGAGGTAGTAGATACAGAGTAAGAAACAATGACAGACCAACCAACGACCTCAAAGGAACAAGGTCAAGGGCAAGCCCCTTCACTACAGACAGAGGCACCAGAGGTACCAACATTACACACTCCTCTCAATGAGGAAAGAATTAAGAAACGGGACAGAGAAGAGACCACACCTGCAAGTGGATGAAAGTTTCTTCCTTAAGGCCTCAAAGCAAGCAACATTCTGATATTAAAGGAACATTCATGGAGATTAAGGCCCAGAATGAGTCATTGAGAATACAACTTTATGATCAATTTCTCAAAATGACACCCTCCAAATAGCAAAGACTAATTGAAGCATATGACATTAAGGAGGAGAAGATGATCTTAAGTCATTTTAAGCCTAAGGTTCAGCAACCACAGTCTACAACTGACTACATAAGAAAAAATCTAGAGGTCCTTGCTAAAGATATATACCCAATGGACCAAATTGAACTGCAAAAACAAACTGGTGAAATGGTCTATGCTACATTAGCAGACAAGGCAATGCTGGCCCACCAATTGAAGGAGTAATTAAGTAATACATCTGCCTAATTGGATTTGGAAAAGATATCTTCCTTAGCCAAAGACAACAGAATAAAGACTATAGAAGAGATAATTATTGAGCTGGGACATCATCCCAAGGATGCTAAGGGCATCAAAGCACTGATAAAGAAAAAGGAAGAAGATATTGTTGCACTTAGGAAGCAATTGAAGCTGCCTGTCACCATGCACCCCCAAACTATAGAACTTGTACAAGAAAAAGCAAAAGAAGACATAATGGATTTGCTGATGAGGATGAATTAAAGGCTAACTCAAATAGAGCAAGAGTTGGAGAAAACATTGCAAGCCAAGCAGGAAGAGTCAACCTCCCGGCCACCTGAAATAGCTCCAACAGTTACCACTGCTCCCCCCACAGTCACAACAGCAATTCCTCCCACTGTCCCAACATCAATAGCAGGTACATCAGCCACAGATGCTTCAACAGCAACAACAACAACAACACCAGATACTGGCATGAGCATGGAAGAGATGATGAAGTCAATAAAAGAGCTAGAAGTCCAAATGTCGGAGCTTAAAGAGGCAAAAGAAAGATTGGCCAAGCTAGAAGTAAGCTATGAAAAATCTAAGATAACAGTGGTAGAGAAAACCAGAGAGATAAAGGCCTTGGAGAATAAGGTGAAATCCTTGGAAAAAGATCTCACCCTGCATAAACCTCTAGCAGACATTAAAACAATTTTGTGGACCAAAATTGGCCAGTCTATCACTAACCAATGGCAATCAATTCAAACGATCCATGAACAAATAGAATTAATAGAAAGAGCCCAAGTGGAAATTCAAAGGGACAGGGTATCATTGGGAAACATGCTTGAGCAGGCCAATAGACTAATCCATTTTTTGAATACTCATACTAGAGAACAGTTAGCAGCTTTGGAGATCAGGGACAAAACAGGCACCATTTTGACAGTGAAAAAGGTGCTGACCATGAGGAATTTTATACAGAACTTGGAAAGAAAGTACCAAGAAATGCAGATGGAAATAAATGCCTTTACAGAGAAGTTTATAGCCTTACAGCAGAAGGGTCTACCCAATTTGTTAACCAGCAATCAAAGACTATTGACACATGAACAATATGCTCACAGGGTAAACACATATGTTGCCAACCAGATCACTGCATCATCAAGCACTTCAGAAGGCATAGGACCTCCCACTGGACAGAGCTTATATGACAAATTGGAATATCTGTTCTATATTGAACATGAAATAAATCATCTTTTTGAAGTCCAGCCCAACTTTTACAGGTATACTGAAGCTGATGAAACACTAATAAAAATACAAAGACATTAGTTGCCAACAGAACAATGGTGGCAGAGTATGCTAGAAGTTTTACCAAGGTAGTTCCAATTTCCCTTTATCATCTGCATTTAATTAAGTTTCAAAACATGTGGCACATGTCATAAAGGTGAAAACAGCAGAAGGAGGAAATCAGGCTGGGACTGCAGCTCATTAATGCAGGACCACGCGCAAATAAAAGGGCCAGGATAGCAACGCAGGAACACATAATGAAGAGACAGCTACCAGCCAACTTACTCTATTCAAAAAGTCAAATATCTCTGACCAAATAAATAGCCAACACACCAACATTTACTCCTGCATTCATTTCTCTCATTTACTTCTCCTATAAAGTAGATGAATGAATTTATTGCGGGATATTTCTCCATAAATTATTTTGTAACTCCTTTTTGTATAAATACCTCCTCGTCAGATGTATTCTGGGTTGGTGATTTCTTCTCTGGACTGTGTTGTAACTCTGAGATTTTTTAATACAAAGGCTGTTGAAGTTCACTGCTGCTGGATTGTCTGAATGTGGATTTGAAGTTTTGGGTCCTGCTACAGAATTCCTGTGTCTTTCTATGGATCAATAAGTTGTTCTAAACTTATTTTTGTGTTTTCTGTGTTTGCAAATTTCATATATGTTTCATAATCTTAGTAACAGGGAAAAATAATAGCCCAGAATTTGTTTAAATACACTCTGTGTTCAATCTCTGTTGTTAATTATGTTTTCTTCAGAATTAGCATAAACAAGAATTCTTAGCTGCTCTTGTTTCCACTGATTCTTTCACTTTGAATATTGCCAAGGAATTCTTTATTGCTCCTTGATAATATTCATGCACTTTCCCTCTGCCAACATGATGAAGGATTCTTAACTGCCCTTCATCTACTGGCTTACATTCCATCAATTTCCAGATTTTAAAATTGTTCCAAGATCGATTATCTTGCTTTGTAGTATTGCCCTTTATCAAAGAAAACACACCCGACAGTTTGTCCTCATAGACTCCACTTTCCCAATGAAATAAATTGTTTCAGACTTGTATCCCAACTCTGTTTAAGATCGCCATCCAACAAACTTAAAACAAAACCTTGTATATCATAACTAGCCTAAAATACCTCAAAATAAAGATAAAATATAAAGAGAGAGCCCTCTCTGGATGCAGTTTGGCTAGAAGCTGCATCTAAAAGGTTGGTTAGTGGTTACCTCGGCCGTATTCCATTTTCTCACAAGTTTTGGGGAACAACCTGAGTGATAACATCATTGGTGACTCCACTGGGGAACTGAATGGATGTTTTTTACTGCTGTCTAAATTGTAAAACTACAGATGGAGCCTGAAGTTAGCCAGGTAGCCTTTGAAACTGTTTTGCTATGCAATCACAGGAGTAAATAAAATCTACTTCAGTCTATCTCTAGTCTAGTTTTAGGCTTTAAAAATATTTCTCAAACATTTCATTAGTTTCCTTGTTTCTAACATACCTGAAGGAAAGCCCAATGCCTTCTATATTTCAAAGGCTCCCTTCAAAATATTGCCAAAACTTGTATCCTTCAAATATTTCCAGAAAATCCCAAAAAATCTACTTCTAGAAGCTGGCTCCAAAGAAGAAAACTCGTTACACTAGGTCAAACCCAGACCCAAATCCTCCAGCTATCTTTGACAATCCTAATTTAATCCCTAAGTGCCTTAGAATCCAAGAAAACCAAGAAAATTCTATTGAGTTAAACCTTGATACACCTCAGCAAAACCCTATCCAAACTGAGCTTATTGCTAGAAAATCACTAGTCCTTTCTCCTATCTATGCTCCTTTTTCTAGTTCACCGTCATCACTCCAAAACCTCTTTTCCACTCCTCCATCCACAACACTTATCTCAGCTGTTATCCCTATGCTTCCAGCTGTCCCATATTTACCTGTTAATATGGCAAATCGATATGCTCCCTTGCAGTTACTTGCAAATCCAGGGGCGATGCCCCAAGACTATCAAAGCAAAATCACCTATTTTGATGGTACTAGAACCTATATAGCTCAACAACATACCAAGAAGATGACAGACTATTTTGAAAACTATGAAACTGATGATGATGATGTCAGGATGAAAATATTCATCCACAGCTTAACTGGTGAAGTAAGGACCTGGTTTAGGGCACTCCCTGTAAATACCATTGCTAACTAAGGTGCCCTTTATCATATGTTCATGAATAGATGGGAAAAGAAAAAGGACCCATTACACATCCTATCAGAATATGAAAGCTTGAAAAGAGGTCCACAAGAAAGTGTCCAAGATTATTGTGCCAGATTTAATAATGTGTACAATGCCATCCCTCAGAATCTTAGACCACCACCAGACTTAGCCTTGATCAAATCCTATGATGGATTTGACTCGGACATGGCTTACCAACTTAGGGAGAAAGCTCCTCCAAGCTTAGAATACATGCAGAGCATAGCTATAAGTGTTGAAGCCAATCTGATTTCTAAAAGAAATCGAGCTAGATCTGAGAGAAGAACAACCTTTATGGAAGAACCTTCTACATTTGAACAAAAATTAGATGCAATCATTAAAGGTATGGACAGACTGGGAGATAGAGTGGAAACTATTGAGAGGAAATCTTCATGGGAGGGCCAATCAAGCAACACTGCTAGAAATCCAAACTTTAGAAAGAACCAAAATCCAAATCTAGGAAAAGTTGGTCCAGACCAAAACATAAGGCCCCCATTCCAAGAAAACTATGCAGAAGCTTCAACATCTAGTGAACCAATAGAGGATACCCAAATTTTCTTGATGGGTCTCAATGGTGAACATAAAATCTTCCTAACTCGAGAAGACCAAGAAGCTCACACTCTTGGTCAGTTTCAAATTCAATCAGGAGAGTCTTTTGATTTTAAAGAAGGATATGATGCAGCTGTCTATGAAGTGCATAAACAATACAATCTTAGGAGTAGAAGAATAGACATCCCTGATGATCCCAAGCAGAAACCAATCAAGCAGCTTAACAAAACCAAACCCAAGGATCATCATATACAAACTATTCCTAAATCAACTTCCAATCCAAATAGTCCAACAATTGAAGATATTTCAGACCTAGAAAAATCAACCAACACCCTCCAACTATTTTTCCTCTTGAGGAAATCATAGAGGAACCCGTAGAAAACGGTGTCAGAGTGACTTAAGCTCATAATAATATTCCAGTGAAAGAATCAGTTACAGAAAACTCAGCTGAAAAGGATAACCTTACTGCTCGAAATATCAAAATACAAACAGAAAAACCTTTCAATTTGGAAACTGAAATAAGTAAGTTAAAAATAGCCATCCCATTGTCTGAATTGGCTAGGCATGAAGTTTTTAGAGAACAAATCAGCAAATCATTACAGATTTCAGAAAACAAAGACTCAATGAATGTCCTTGATGATCAAATAGAACTTATATTTGGCCCTGAAGCAAATGGCAAATTGGTAGATGGAGGAGTTCCTCCATTCTATGTGATTTTAAACATTCATGACAACATACTTCACAATGCAATGTTTGATTCTGGGGCCTCTCACAACTTAATGCCCAAATCTGTGATGGAAAAGTTAGAATTAGACATCACCCGACCATACAAAGACCTATTCTCATTTGATTCTAGCCAGGTCAGATGTCTAGGCTTGATTAAGGATCTATGTGTATCATTGGTACAATACCCTACCAAGACAATTCTAATGGATGTAGTAGTGGCTGACATCCCACCCAAATATAGAATGTTATTATCCAGATCTTGGGGCGCCAAGCTTCAGGGTTCTTTACAACTTGACATGTCTTATGCCACCATCTCAGTCTTTGGCCAGCCAAAGAGATTATACAGAGAAACTTTGATGAAGTATGTGGTCAGCAACCAAGAAAAACCCCAAAACTTTCCCATTTATTCCATGCATTCAGACATGGATTCTTTCATCTTGTACAACACTGAGATTCATACTCCAACTGATGTTAAAATTTTGGCATTAAACCAGAATGAATTCCTAGATGAAAAACCCACAGTTCAGATTCAAGAAGTCTCTGAGAACAGTCATATAGCAATCACACAAGAAACACCAAAAGAAAATGAAGATCCGGTCTGCTAAACAAATTGAGACAATTCTTGATAATAGTTCTAAACAAGAAATCCTATGGTATCTAGAGTTTGATGGATTTGTTAATAAGCTAGGAGTAGGGGCAGGCATTTGGATTCACAACATGAAAAATGACTATGCTGAAGGGCATGCATATAGATTGAATTTCAGATGCACTAACAACATGGCCGAATATGAAGCCCTTTTGCTCGGGCCCAAAGTGATCAAAAGCCTAGGGGAAAATAGGATATCAGTTTTAGGAGATTTTGATTTGATAATTCAGCAAATGAAAGGTAACTTTGTCACAAATGATATTAGATTGAGATCATACAGAGGGGCAGCAATTGAAATTCTCAACACCTTTCTAGAATCCCAACTCACCAAAATCCCAAGGAGTCAAAATTTACATGCTCATAGCCTAGCAACCTTTGCCAGTACTTGCAAGATGCCATTTGGTCTTGTTCATCTTTTCACAGCTGAAATCAAACACAGACCAGGTGTTCCAGACAATGTAAACAATTGGCAAGTCTTTGACAATGACACTCAAATCAATAATTTCCTGACCCTCAAAGAAGATTTTTCCAGCACAAAAATAGATACAAGCTCTGCAAGTGAAAATGATCAAACATACACAGTTGAGACACATATTTCTACTGAGATAGCAAACCAAATTCTACATCCCACTAAGTTTGCTAAAACAGATTTACAGAAACTTGAAGAAAAATAATTTGAGGATGCCATTGGAGCAGAATGTGAAGTTATTGATTTGAAGGATAATTTTTTACCTACAGGCCTCACCCCTTTGGAAGACATTTTTGACTCAAATGACATTTATAGGAAACCTAAAATGCAGCCATTAAACATAGAAATTGAGGACTATAATATAGGAACTGTAAGGAATCCTAAAATCCTAAAATTGTCCAAAGCTCGGCCCCCTGACCAAAAAATGAAGTATGTTGAACTGTTTAAAGAGTTTCAAGATGTTTTTGCATGGAGTTATGAGGACCTAAAGTCTTATGATACATCTGTTATCCAAAACACTATACCTCTCAAGGAAAACCAAAAAACTTTCAAACAGAAACCTAGGAGGGTCAACCCTGTGCTCCTCCCTTTGATTGAGAAAGAAGTTAAGAGAATGTATGAAGCTGGAATTATAGCTCCAATCAGATTTTTAGAATGGGTTTCAAATTTGGTGCCCACTAGAAAGAAGATAGGGGAGATTAGGCTGTGTGTTGATTTGATAAATTTGAACAAAGTCTCCTTAAAGGATAACTACCCCTTACCCAAAATGGATCACATTCTACAAAGGGTAGTGGGTGCTTCAAGGGTCTCACTCTTGGATGGATTCTCAGGCTTCAATCAGATCCTAATGCACCCCGATGACCAAGATAAAACTGCTTTCACAACCCCTTGGGGAACATTCAAATATGTAAAAATGCCATTTGGACTCAAGAATGCAGGAGCTACTTTTCAAAGAGCCATGGATATAGCTTTTGCTAAAGAAATCCATGATTTTTTAGTCATTTACCTAGATGACCTTACAACTTTTTCCAAATCAGATCAAGAACACCTAGATCATCTAGGGCAGGTGTTCTTAATTTGTAGAAAATATGGTATATCACTGAATCCAAAGAAATCATTGTTTGGCCTAGAAGAAGGAAAATTATTGGGCCATATCATCTCTAAAGAAGGAATTAGAATTGATTCAGACAGAATACAAGCTATATTGCAAGTCCCTCACCCTAGAAACATCAAAGAACTGCAAGCCTTTTTGGGGAAGATCAATTTTCTAAGAAGATTCATACCAAACCTGGCCAAGCTGATAAGATTGTTGAACAACATGCTGAAAAAGGATTCCAAGGTTAAGTGGACAATAGAAGCTAAGCAAACCTTTGAAGAAATAAAAAAATCTTTGACTCAAAAACTGGTCCTCACAAGCCCAAATTTTGACAAGGACTTTATCATATTCTCATTTGCATCAGAATATACGATTGCTGCTGTTTTGCTTCAAAAAGATGAACAGGGATGTCAAAAACCCATAGCCTTTTTTAGCAAGGCACTTAGATATGCTCCACTCAAATATCAAATCATGGAGAAACAAGCATATGCACTTGTAAAAGCCATTAAGGACTTTAAAGTTTACATCTTATACTCTCATGTGATTTCTTATGTGCCCAACACTGTTGTTAAAGACATCCTAACCCAAGAAGGAATTGAAGGCAAAAGGGGCAAATGGATAGATACCATACTAGAATATGACATTGAAATCAAACCAACAAAACTGATAAAAGGACAAGGACTAGCTAAGCTTATGACTGAAACAAACTTTCAAGCCCTTGACATAAATCAACTAGATAATGAATAGGAGATGGTGACTCCACAGATCAATCAAGCCTTTTTACAATCCCCTTGGTATGCTGACATATGTTTTGTATTATTAAACTTGCAAGCTCCTCCAGGATTATCCAGAACTAAAAAAAGATTTTTGAAAATGAAGGCTTCCAAATTCTATATTTTAGATCATGCTCTCTTTTGGAAAAATCATGAAGGTGTTTTATTAAATTGTCTAATCAAAGAAGAAACTGACAAAGTACTTAAAGAGTTTCATGCAGGGGATTGTGGTGGACATTTATATTGGAAATCAACTGCTAATAAAATCCTAAGGGCTAGATTTTATTGGCCCACCCTTTTTTTGATGTAAAGAAATATGTAACTTCTTGCCACAAATTCCAAATTTTTGAAGGCAAGAAAAAGTTGTTGCCTCTACCCCTCAAGCCCATTTCCACTGAAACACCATTTCAACAATGGGGTTTAGACTTCATTGGGGAAATCCACCCTGCATCCTCTGGCCAGCATAAATGGATTTTGACTGCTACAGACTATTTTACCAAGTGGATAGAGGCCATCCCTTGTAGGCAAGCAAATGACTCAGTAATCATGCAATTTTTAGAGACCAACATCTTGTCTAGGTTTGGCTTCCCGGAGAAGATTATTATAGACAATGCTGTTGCTTTTAAATCCAAGAGAATGACCAGTTTTTGCAATAAATACCACATTACTTTAGGCAATTCCACATCCTATTACCCTCAAGGTAATGGTCTAGCTGAATCCTCCAACAAAAGCCTGATCAACATCATTAAGAAAGTATTGGAGGAGAATAAAAAGAATTGGCATAAAAATCTTGTCAATGCACTATGGGCAGATAGAATGACTACTAAGAGATCCATTGGCACAAGTCCCTATGAGCTAGTTTATGGTATGGAGGCAGTATTTCCTTGTTCTTTGGGAATCCCAGTGATAAAGCTGCTACAAGAGATACAGGTAGAGCCTAATGATATTTAGAGAAGGATAAATCAAACTATTCATCTACAGCAGACAAGAGAGGAGATATATCAAAGATCTCAGGTTCTACAAGAAAAGTTGAAAAAGATATTTGATAAGCGAACCAAAGCAGAGGATTTCTTCATTCGGGATAGCGAGTATTGTCCAGAATCTCTTTGAGGTTGAAACACCTAGCTAATAATAGAACTAGAATAGATATATTTCATTTTTTTCTTATGCAAGCCCATATCCTTTCTCCCACAACAATCTCTAATTTCGAACTTCTTCTCCAATTTGAAATCAGAGTGAGAGTATAGATATAATTTCTTCTATTATGGTCTAATTCTGAATGGTATTAAATACTAGGAATTATTAATATTTCATTAACCATGAATTTGTAAATCCCATTTACAACAAATGTTCCACGGGAATTCATTAAAGGAATATTTATGAGAAATACAGTTTGTTTATGTATCTTCCTACTATTCCTTCAAATCGATCTTGCTGGGTACATACAATTCAGAGTAATTATGTAAGGGAATGAGTATACAGCTCCTCTCTTTGATGCAAGGTTCTGCTAATTCATATTCATTAACCAAAAATCCTGAATTCAAATTTCTTTATCTATATCCTCAATTTTTTGGAAAATCATGAAGTTTTCCCATCAATCCCTGATTGATAAAACAACAAACTCCTTAAAATTGTATCTTACCAAATTAAGGGATTGTAAATGCTCCCTCATTTTCATCTAATCACATTGGAAATTTCCCATCTGTAGAAAAATCTATTCAATTATTCCTGATTGACCTATATAGATCAATCGAACAAAAAAGATTTGGATGTATATTCAGTCTTCATTATATCCCATGAAATTCTACCTGTATCCAGATATACCAATTTGAAAAAAAAAGAAGGATAAGGAAGAGGTACTTTGATACTTTTTCCAACCAACATGAAATGGAAGCTATGAACGATGAATCAAACCATTCTTTAAATGTATCTCAACTTAGAAATTCCTAATGAAAATAGTCCAGATGAAGAAAGAACGGAGAACAAATTAATCCATTCCTTTATGGTTTGAAAACCTTTAGCAAACATCTCATACTATACTTAAAGGATGGCCGAATGACTTGAAATAACAAATGATTTGATCTATCCATGGGATTCCCATATCTGGTGACATAGCCAAGCGGTAAGGCAAAGGACTAAAAATCCTCCATCCCCAGTTTGAATCCAGGTGTCGCCTTGTTGAGGTAATTAAATGGAAGGAAAAGTTTGTATTTCCATTACAGAACCTCTAGGAGGACTATTGGTATAATTTATCAATATAGATAGTGAGTTTACGTACATTTGATCCCGATTCCGTCGTGAATGTTACGACCCTCGAGTTAGTAATATAGTAACTTGTTGGTCAATGAACAATGGATTTATTGATCTCTCATATCATCCGAACGTCAGTAACGTTCAGAATGCAAACGGTGGACCATTCATTTTTCAACTTCAACTTTGCACTTGGTTAAT
>APFE030398662.1:0-19994 GCA_000404065.3 Pinus taeda
GATCCATCTTAATTCTGGGTCTACCAAGTTCTCAGAGGGATAAATAGATTTCAATCCCCTAAGAGTGGTAGATGTGGAGTTAAGATGGATATAGGTTGGTTTTTATTATAATGAAGATATTAAATAGACTTAGGAAATTATATTGTAAAAACATCTTAATGTGAATGGTTAAAGCATAGACATTGGACAAGTATATTTGTATAATTCTGTTTTAAACTGAAACAAATCCAGGGCTAAAATGAATGGATTGATTGCACTAGTCATCCTTCTATAACTTTCCAACATATGTTGGAGTAAACAGATTGTAATTTGGGTAATTTTTCTAATTTGAAACAGGAACATACTTGTGTATTGGCAGGGTGGTTACGAGGTCCCTAGAGGTGGAGTAAACAGATTGTAATTTGGGTAATTTTTCTAATTCCAAACAGGAACAGAGAAGTGATGAATTTGAATTTTTCTTGGTTTTATATATAGTATTAGGTTTTTTCTCATGCTTTCTGTGATCACGGGTGAATTTTATCTTACACCCACTAATTATCGATATGTAATTTCGTAATTTTGATTTCAAAAGATATTTTAAAGAAATGCAATGATTTCATTTGTGTATTCAATAAACACAAGATTTTATAATTGAGTAAAATATTCGCCATGCCTCGTGAGAGATTCGCCAAAAAATTATATATACATATCATATTATTGATAAAATCGCCTTCCATTTTTCCTATATACCATGGAGATTCGCCCATTTATTATACATGTAAATTTAGGGGGGTTTCTTAAAATTTTCCCTGTCAGATACCCTGCCTAGAAATGGTGCAATCCCCTTGGGTAGTTAGCCCAACTTATAGTCAGAAATTTGCATTTTTCTCCATTATTGAAGCAATCGCCTGCATGTGTAGCTGAGGACCGAGAAAAAAATACTTGCATGCATAGGCTGCTTCGCCAAAAGCAACATGCAAAGGCATACCTTGTTTTAGGGATATATGTTTAACAGTTGAAGGTTGCATTCAAGGAGTAATTCCAAAACCTCCCACGAAGTTTTGCTTCCCCTAGATCTTTGGCATGCGCATCATAGCCTCAATGTTATCAAAACTCATCAACCAGACAATGTAGAGTTCATTTCTCACACAAATCTTTCAGCTCTAGCATCGCACATCACATCTAGGAGCAGTCGACACAATCAGCTCAGTTATTTTGGGGTAAGACTGCTTCCCATGCCTTGTGTTGCATTTATGTTGCTTTTTTGGTTTTCTCTTGTGTGATTATTGTTTTCTTGATTTATTTGAACACTTGTTGTTGTTTACATGTATACTAGCCTTTTACAGCATTGTTTCAGTTTTGATTTCTATCTCACCACTGTCGCATGCATAAAACTATTTTTCATAGACATTCGCCCAACCGACAAACTGCCTCACCCACATGCATGTTGACAAACTTTCATACATGTTTTGCATAAACTATTAATCACTTCTTTTATCACTTCGTGTCGCGATGCATTCATTGACTTGCTTGCTTTCAATTTCCTATTGGCGAGTGAGGCAACCTTGGCCTAGGCTCTGCTTTCACCAAGGTTGCATTACGCAATCTGGGAAAGGAAGGCTCACCTTCCTCTCCAAATTTTAGCATTCTGGCCCAGACTGACCTCTTGGACTGAATTATGCATTTTTGGAGGTCAGTGGCTGCTTGGCCCAAAAATTTGTGCAAATATTTCCCTACGCCAATAGTCTTTCCCAGCTAGAATCGCGCATTACACTATCCCAACAACCAACTGCGCAACTGGATTGTGCATTTTGCAGTTACAACAGACAACCAGTCTCCTAATAGCCCAGACGGTGCCTTGATCAGTATTGGTAGTTGGTCTCCCGACCTCCCAGCTGAAATTGCGTAACCTTCATGATCATTCACCCAAGTATGTTGCAAGTCAGCACTCATGTTCATTTTGGTTTTTGACTGACAGGTTGCTTGTTATGAGTGTTTCCATGTCTCCAGGTATCCAAAGTGTTCATATACCTCTCAGCAGTATAGGTACAATAAGGAGAGCAGAGAGAAGGACACCGTTTAGAGCATGCTTGAGGATGCATTCGATCAAGTGTCTATGAGCTTGCATACTCATGAAGACATCAAGTTGTTCATAGAAAAGGACATCAAGATATGACAATACTAACATCACAACAAGTAGCATCATGAATAGTAGCTGAAGACATCATACCAAATGCAATGAATGCAAGAGGAGGGTTTTTGACAACATAGAGGTGGAGCAATGTTGCAATATCAAGTAGATCCACTAATAATGAAAGTAACTTTGGAGACTGAGGCTATGAAGTGGCAACACGACATGAAGATCGTGCAAAGGTAGAAGATGGAGCAAAGAAGGAGTTACATGTGCTAAAGCAGCAACTCAGGAAGAATATGAAGCTGCATAGATATTCTAATGAGTTGCAACACGAATAGGAACAATAGTGGGCGCAATATGCACTCACGAATGAAACTGTGCTAGTACAAGTTAAGGATCCATCCTAGTAGCTGACACAGAGCAAACATGGTGAGCAGTGTTGTTGATTGCATGCAAAGGATCTAGCAGCATGCATGTTGTTGAGCACACACATGCAATCCAACCCATTCAACACACTCACCAAGACGAAGACAAGAAGCAAGTTAAACTGGGGGTGAACATGCACTTCATCAAGTTGATGCACATGACCACTAACACACACTTGAAGATTAGCATCGACACTATGCATGATTGTGTTGTCGGTTTAGCCGTACCCAAGAATACCATGTACATGTTAGCAGATGAGTTGGATGAAGGGGCTAAACAAATGCACCAGTTGCAACGGAGGCAAAAGTTCGCTTCAAAAATATGTCAGCATGAGGTGCATGCACACCATCTTAGATGAGAAAGCTTGGCATCAGCTAACCAGCTTCACGATCACAAGAATGTCAAAGATTTCATCTCACCAGAGTGGACTGAGTGTCAGTGATTTCTTACAAGTCTTGCTCAAGCGATGACGTCTCACATGAGTACATATGCATTGTAATGTTGAGTCATGTCAAGTGTAAGTCGAGTGTGAATAGTTGGATGTAACAGTCATATAGTAGGTGAAGAGTCATGAGGGTAGTTGAACTGTCACAAAGGGGAATGTCAAGGGTCACTACACCCTTTGCTATAAATAGTCCCTCATAACTCATTGTATAGGCTTTTGGTCTGCCAAGCTTCTACTAAGACTATCTTGAAGAAGGCCTGGACAGTATTGTAACACGCCTTGGCTTCTTTACTACATGAAGCTAGTACATCTCTTTGGAGGAGCAGGCAGATGTGGTTGTAACATTCCACTGATGGGGCTAGCTGGTTTACATGGTGTATTTTATGATAGTGACTTACACTTCTTTATATAATAAAAGCCATCACATTTACATGCATATGTCATTATTGTAGTTGGACTTCTCTGGTTGCCTTAGAGATATATGTTGTTTAACTTACGTACTTGTATATGAACTCATTTGTATGCAATTATATGAATTTTGTTGTTAATGTGTTGCATATGTTGTTAATCTTGTCACTGTCAGTATTGATTGCTCTTCCATACATCAAATAGACCTTTCTCTTAACCTTTTTATATCAACCATCACACTTGTCTTGAACTAATCCATGAGTGTTGTTTGTGTTATCTTACCTTTGTATGTTGTGACTGCCATATCCATGTCAACTGCTCTGCCAGAAGCTGTGCATGTCTTTACGTTATGTGTTCCTAGCCGAGTTGGGACTGATCCCCTTCAACCTGGAACTCACCTTCACCTTCCTCTCCCTTTGAAATGCTGGAACCTCTCATACTCATTCCTTGACTCACTGCATCAGTCACACTCTTGCTACTGATAGAGTTATCTTACTTGCCTTTGTGTGACATCACAGTCAAGGAATTACCTTACGACCCACTGTTGGTACTGCTACACCAAACGGTTTAAGGTCTAATTGGAACTTCTTACTGGGAAAATCCCCTTCACATGTTGGCAAGTCCAACACCGTCAACAATTTCCTTTATTTATATGTGTTATTTATTTTTGTTTCGTTTTTCATAATTTTAGAATTTTTCTTACATATCAAAAAAAGATTACATCAATTGTTTTTGGCTTATTCTCGTTGTCATTTTCCACTAGGGAAACCAAAAAAGGGGAAAATAGTAAACTTATCATCCAAAGTCTTACAAAATAATTATAAAAGCTATCTCACTGCCAAGAATTAACATGATAGACTAGATTTTTAGATAGAAAAAGGGAATAAATTTGTATATCTTGTAGTGATGCTACCAAAAAGACATAAAAACTATAAATATAGACATCAAAATGACCTTGAAATCAATCAATGTTTTTCTTACCTAGTGAGAATACACTAGAGTTCCACCACACTCCAGGATTAAGGAAGAGGATGAGGAATTGGAATGTTAATGGAAAAGAGGGGACGTTAAGTTAGGGGAAATTAGAAAAGCAAGTTGGCTTTAACTATACTGTGCATTCACAAAGGAGTTGCATTGTTGGTTGCAAGCAACATATAATTTAAAGGAGCATATGACATCAATGTGGCCTGGAATGGTCTAGTGAGCTTGAGGACTAAAAATGAAACTCATGTTGTAGGGTTGGAGGAATAACATGTATAGCTAAACTTGGGTTTCCATGTAGGGAGTAATTGATGGTTTCTCAAATATACCATGAACATTAAAAAATATAATTCCTACTTTTCTTTGGTGTGATGCTTTCTGAGTAAAAGAGTTTGTTCCTATAAGTTAAGAGTTGTTTAGATTTACATGTTTGCTAGATTGGTGCGTGGTTGATATATTGTCTCAACCGGGTTATTGTTTGTTCAAGATAGTCTATTTATCTTGACAAAAACATCATGTATATATATGTAACATTATCTTTTCAGTAAAATTACATGCTTATGTAATTTTCTGAATTGGTATTAGAGGGGGCATAATACTAACTCCCTCAAGGGAGGGATCAGGGACATGCGAAGAGTAGAAGTAAGTCTAACAGAGGGGGCATAACACTAACTCCCTCAAGGAAGGGACCAGGGACATGCAAAGAGTAGAAGTAAGTCTAATATTAGTTATTTTTGGTTTTGTCCATCATTTAATATAGTTTCTACAGGAAGGGAGATTTAAACACATGTTGAATTGAAAAAAGTGTTGATAGTGTTGTACGTACCAAAATTCAGGGGATCTCCCCAGTATGAAGTCCCAAATAGACCTCACATTGTTTGGTGTAGGAGTCCCTTCCGGTACGATGGCCCAGTCACCATTATCTTAGAGATTTTTCTTATCTCTTGTTGTTTAGCACATGAGAGTATTATGCTTATATCTTCAAAAGGCAAGGCAAGAATGCCTAGTGAGTGCATAATCTAACTTGTGTCAGGGTTCTCTTACTGTAAGGGAGAGGGTAAAAGTGAGCCTCTAGATGAGAAGTAATAGTACCACCCAGGGAGAGACACATGCGGAAACAACAAGGGTCTGTCAAGCATCCAACGGAGTTTTCCACAGTGGATGTGGAGATGGGCATGGAATCCTCCCAAGGCATGTTTTGGGGCTCAAAGCCCATGTTTTGACCCAATCTTGTTGTAAAGCTCCACAAATTGTGGTTGCGGAGCGTGAAAAGTATGATAGAGTCACAGGGTTGTTCGCCCTAGTTTTGTAATGTAATGTCGACTAGATAGACGAATCCACGGTCCGCGAACCATTGGATTGTATAAATAGAGCGAGGCTCTAAGGAGAAAAAGTAGAGAGATAGGAAGAGAGTCTAAGTAACTAAGTGAAGTGTGTCTTTGCGTTGTAGAGTAGGAGAAGGCTATGCAACTAAGTGCGCAGAGGCCTAGTAGTTTGTAGCTGAGTGCAAGGACCCCTACAGCTGAGTGCGTAGGGCGAAGTTGAGTCTGTAAGCAAAGAAGTAATTAATAAATAGAAGTTTGTTATCATTTTGTGTATATATTCTTGGGTTAATGACTGATTAATATAATTTTCAAATAGACTGTTTATTTACTGCATGCACCTGTATGAATGGTTTATGTCGATAAGTATAACTTAAAGCACACAAGTAGGCTCAAATAATCGGCTAACAATGAAATATCAGTAAGATATTAGGGATTAATGCAGAGCGTGATGCTGAGGCCCTAAATAGGGCTGTGCGAAAGCAATATATTAGGTTGTGAAGTACGGGAAAGTGCACAAAGAAACCTGTGTGTAGGGTTAAACTGCAGATCACTTGAACTCATCAGACATCTCTAGGGTGCAGAAACTTGGTTCTAGCACCCTCCCATACTACTTTGGGTGAGACCTCAATCCACGCTTCGTGGATTATTGCCAAAAGGGCCAGTAGTACCGAGATTTGTTTGGCTAACTTACCTCTAAACTTGGGTCGGGCCCTATAAGCCAACAATTGGTTTTGTTACCGAGACCGGGATTTGCATAAGAGATGTCTGATGTCGTATCACTAGAATCTGACAAAGAGAGGAATTGAAGAGTGGTTGGACAAAAATCTTCATGAGTTCGTGGTGCAGGAAAATAGGAATCCGCAGTTATCAAAGGAAGAGTGGTTAGATTGCTACTTATATGTGGAAATCCATGAAATTTTCTTTGCATACTTTCCATCCGAGTTGTACGAGTGGATCACGAAGCTAGCAGACAATAAAGGAAGGTGCAGGCTGGACAAGCCTATTGTGTGGACTGCAGAGTTGGTGTGTAAACTGGAAGCATCAGAAGATAAGATCGCACGCACTATGGACCATTGGCTTGATCGAACTATAGGAGGGTTTATCACTGAGTTCCCGGTAGATACTTCAGTCAGTTATAGTGAGGTAGAATGATGCTTCCTCAAAGGACTGCGAGGTTAGTACATTAAATCTTTGAATACTTGGATTAAGATGCTACTGTGTGAAAAGCGGGTTATGTGAATAAATTGATGTTTGGGGCTATGTGGAGTAATGAAGGTAGCAGAGAACTAGAGTCTAGCCCCTTGATTTCACCTCTGCGGAAAAGTGAGGAAGAGCTCGCGAAAGTTTCACTAAGAAGTGTGATCAGTCTCATATAGTAGTGAATTTTGTGCATACTAGCCCCACCTACACCACCACGAGTTTCACCATCTTCAAACCCATCTTCACCCACACCATCTCTACCACCACCATTCAATATGGCAAGTGCGATAAAGATGCCAGTGTTCAAAGGAGTAGGGAACGAAGATCCGGACCAGTTTTGGTTCGTGGTAAAGGTTGTATGGGAAGCGCAGGGAGTCACAGATGACAATATAAAGAAAGTAACACTGGTCAGTGCCTTGCAGGATCACACGCTGACATGGTACATTGAGCATTCCAATGACAATCCAAATGTAGGTATTGCGGATATCCAAGTTGTGCTAAACATAGAATTTAGTAGGCCAAAATCAGAGACACGATCGATTATTGGATTTAAGGAAATTTTGCTGCTTCTAGGCGAGACCCCCAGGGAGCTAGATTAGAGATTGGATCGTATGATTCATGAAGCCAATATGACCTTGATGAATGGGCAACATCGTGCATGGTTTGTAGCATCGCTAACACTGCATCTAAGGAATGCTTTATCATAGCAAAAGCTATCCACTCAGGCCGAGGCATTGGATATTGCAATGAGACTGCATCAGACCCTGATACAAAATCGTAACCTAGGAGTCCAATAGATCCATGTGTAGTTCAAAAACTTTTGCCTTGAGATGTAGAGTTTGAAACAAGACAGGAGAGCTCACCCAAAAGTGTGCGAGGAGGTATGGTGCATAAAGTGCCAAGGCCAGGGACATGACAAGGACCATTGTCCAGTATTTGCGAACTACTTGGTGGGAGGAGGACCAATGCCATTGAGACCGGAGGCACAAGCAAGACCGAGCACGACGTGTACCTTATGGTGCATGATTTGTCAGATAAGGGCAAAGAATGATAAAGATAAATGCCATCTATTATAGAAGTATATGCAGAGTTCCCAACAACTGTTCTGTAATTTATGTAAGTCAGTAGGCCACGATGAGTGCACTTGTAGAAGTTATGAACTAATGATGGATCAAACTCTTACCTACAGAGTTCAGACCGAAACACCGGCCCTCAATCAAAATGCAGGGATGGCGTGCACTAGATTTCATGGGTGTAGACGAGGTCGAGGTGGAATGGGACTAGGAAGAGGTTACAGATAGCCAATCTGTTACAATTGCGGAGGGCTAGGGCATTATGCCCGTGATTGTACAAATCTGACAAGACCATCATGCTTATATTATACCTAGTTTGATCATGAGATGGAGGATTGTCACACGCTGATAGCGAGGTTGCATGATAAAGGAGCACTCCAACCTCCCCCGACTCAGAACCTACAAATGATGAGGTTTGAGCCATGCAAGGAAGACCCGAATGTAAATATCGTGCTCCGAAGTGGTACTACGACAATAGATGACAAAGGTAAGCAGCCTGAAGAGAGTGCTTGGGTTCCCAAGGCTCCAACAAAGGAACCAAAATTGGATTTAGAGCGTGCCAAGGAGACATTCATGGAAGCTAAGAAGAGCTTCGCGGAGGCCTCCACTTCAGGTACTAAAGATAAACTAGAACCAGAAATGGACCCGTCAATGTTCACTACCTTTTTGGATACATGCATGAAGTTGTTGTGCAATAAAAAGTTTGTGAAGGGGATGAAAGAACTCATAACTAGATGTGTTGGGACTACACAAGGAGAACTGTGTGTAGTCTGGAAGCTTAGGAAGCACATAATGTGAATAGGAAGAGAGATGAGATTGACCGTGTAGATCATGGAATATGAAATGGATCAAGTGATTTTGGATCTAAGATCGAACGCGAACGTCCTACCAAAGCAAACATGGGAACACATGGACAGGCCTACATTGCAATGGTCTCCTATTCAATTGCAAATGGCGAACCAGCAAAAGATCCCACCCATGGGAAGATTACAGGGAATAACGGTGGATATCGAAGGTGCGAAAACATTTGTAGATTTCGAAGTGATAGAGATTGTTGATGACAACAATCCCTATCTTGTGCTACTGGGAATAGATTGGACCACTGAAATGAATGGAGTGATAAATCTAAAGAAGCACAAGATGATTTTTGAGAAAACGTCACTATGCATAGTGGTACCTTTAGACCCTGCGGAAGGATCATGCTACACAAAGCCAATGCATTACTACAACAATGACGACAATCTAGACTGTATCTACAAGATAACCATGCGGGAGCAGAACTGGGTGAATCCAATAGCGGATGACAGGATTTCGTGGGAGCACAAAATCTCCTGTAACTCAGATTCTGATGAGGAGATAGAATGATGGCAGAACTAGTTACACAAGGTGACCACCCTCAACTGCAACATGATGACAAGGTCGTTGTGCTGCATGACAACAGAGGTAATAGATCTGCCTATGTATGATGGATGGACCAAGGTGGATGATTTCCTAAACCAATTTGAAATAGAAGTACCGGAACAACAACGTTTCAATGCTCTGAAATGGACGCTATGCTCTATTCCAGCAAGTTGTTGGGATACGCATCAAAGAAGTTTTGAGGACTGGCGTGAATGCAGAAGGATGATGCTCAGGCAGTTTGGAAAGTCGCGGATGCAAATGAAAGTCGGGTATGAAAGATGAAAAAGCCTGTGCCCCCACCTCTCTAGATGGGTATAGGCGTGTGGTGCACAACCTACACAAACGCACACTGGCCTCGCGATAAGAAACACGACCAACAAGTAGGAGCGAGCAAGATAGTGGCACGAACAATGACCAGAAAGTATGAAGAGACCAAGTGCGTCAAATATTATCCACATGGAAGTCTTTGACAAAGTATGTGAAACATTGAATATGGTCCACCATGTGAAGCGAACTGACTGGGACCTGCACGTACCAGCAATTCTATGGGCTTATAGGACCATGTGCAAAACACTAACCACACGGGCACTTCTGAAGCTAAAGTATGAAGCAGATGTTGTAATCCCTATGGAGCATACAAAGCCTAGTCCATGCAGAGTAGCACCCATAGATATGATTGTTCGTGAAGCATGAAAAGGAGGGATCACATTGTCGCAAGAAACAGAACGCATGGCACTTGAGGAAAAAGTCCAATAGGGAAACCTTAGACTCTAGGAACTTGAAGAAGATAGGGTATGATTAAGAAAGAGAAGCGCATTGGTGGATGCCAAAGTCAAGAAGCTAGAGGATGAGATAAGGAAAGATTTTCTCAGCAAAAAGACCAGAATGGTAAGATAGAAGGCATGCAATCATGATAACAAAGTTAAGGCCTATTGCCATGAATTGATCAGTCTGATGCCTTTTCTTGGATTGCATATTGCTAAGCATAGTGACTAGGGTAGCGCGTTGCAAATGGTGAAGTGCACGATGTTGACCATAACAATACAGGGTGGGGATTCTCCAGGATCCATGATGGAGGACCAGATGAAACTCTACATGGGTGGTACAACCACTTGACTAGCCAAGGGAAGGATAGTCTTAGTACTCCAGGCAATTGGAAGGGAGCACAGGACTATAGAATATTCTCCCCGGGAGCTACGCGATTTTAGAGATGCACACAGAAGCAGAGAGTCACAATTTCTGTGACTGCACACAGGGGGGTTGTGCTACCACATGGGTTGGCTAGAAAGTGACCTTTGAAGTCACTACTCACGATGGGATGATCGACTTGAGGCCAAATGGAGTGAGTGGCAGGCATTTAAGACGTGATTTATGGGAAAGATTTGGGAAAATTTGCCGCCAAAGGAGAATTAATGAACCAGAATTAGGGGGAACAATTGAATTTGAATTGAAAAATTGCTATACAATACAAAGAGCTACCCAACAACCAACACTTGGTCATTTACGAATTGAGAAATTGAGCAGAGCCTTGAGTATTGTGAGTTGATTTTTCATTAAGCCCCTGAATTTGCGAGTGATAGATTGTTGCACAGCTACAATGACAACAACTAACGATGGTATGGGGATAGAAGAGGTGACCATTAGCAAGGTTGCGCAGGCCCTAAATGTGGGGGATGTTCCAGAATGTGCCAAGATTATGGCAGATATCCTGTAATCACTGTGCACGCCAAGACCCAAGAAGGATAAACAAGCAAGCAATGGCTCCCGTACGCGTGTCCCCACAGAACCCGTTGTAGAAAACTATCGATGGAGGAGAAAGGGAAAGCTATCACTATAGAAACAGATGAAGAAGAAGAAGATCTGTAGGCCCTTATCATCACAGAAGAAGAAGACGAAGGCATGGAGGTGGATATTCGACCTACACACTCTGTGACAAAACTTCCCGTCTATGTCCCCCCACTGAAAGGGAAGGCGAGAGTGCCCAAGGACCTGGACGAGACCAAGAGTTCACTCGATACCCAGCTCCTCCCAGATGGCATTATGTTTGAAGGCACGCACCTGGGCTACATGTCAACCATGAAATTTGAAGATTGGGACCTCGCTAACTATGATAACTTCCCTCACCTTGAGACCAGAAACCTCATGAAGCAGAACAACGTGGGGGTGGGGACAACATTAGAGTTGTGCAAGTGGTTTCGTGATATGGAAAAGGTTGGGCTACTGAACCTACTATGGGTGCCACATTTCCACCGCACCCCAATAGCCATTTTTGTCATTAGGCAGCTGCTCTGCCTAGTGCATGATTGGTATTTATGGCTAGAGGAGCCCATCCCCATCATGGCAAACCTGATTCATGGTGTTTCACAGCTTCCATACAAAGGAAAGGACCCTATAACCATATCGGAAGGAAAGGGCAGTCATTTGGCCATCGTGGAGGCCATGAAGATGAAGTACAAGCTGGAAAATAAGAAGAGGGGCTATGCCATCTCCAGCATCAAGGACAAAGTAGTACGCGTAGCAACCCAAATCCTCACAGGAAAAGTTATGCGCAAGTGTTTCACCAATGACGTACTTGCGCCGGTGGTCGCACTGGCCGAGCAGTGCACGGAGTGGGTTTAGTTTAACTGGTCTGAATTCCTCTGTAAGGAATTCTTAGAGAGTTTCCACAAAGCCCAGGAGCACGGTAAAACCTTCCACTATGCATGGTTGTTGCTGTCCATAGTGCTCGTAGCAGGGGAATTGCTGGAGGACAATCAATTCCCCATAGTTGACAGAGACTTACCGGAGGCTGCGAAGTATGCTTCACTCTGGGCCATGAAGGATGCTACAAGGATACACGATAGCAAAATATTCTGGGTGCTCATGGAGAAGAACATCCGAATGTGGATCAATCGTAAGCCATAGTTATTGCCCACGGTTTACAACAGTCTGCAGAGTTTTGCAGAATTTAAGGAAGACATGCACAACATATATATTAGGGTGCGAAAGGATCCAATGAAGTAGTGGACAAAGCTACCCTTTTTCGCCATTGACAATGCCATTTTTAATGCCATGGAGGCATGGCATCAGGAATGGCGTGCCCCAGACATTATAGAACTCGAGAGGTCGGTAATGCAAAAGAAGGAAGACCATGCCAAGCTACGCATCGCACAGTTGCCTGAGAAAAGGCGGAAGGAAATAGCAGCAGCTGAAGTGCGAGCAGCGCGAGAAGTGACACAGAAATTAGCTGAGCAAGAAAAGGCCGCAACAGCAGTAGCAGCATAGGAAGCAGCCGCGAAGGCAGTTGAGGGCCAAACAACACCTTCGCAAGGGCGGACAATAGAGGAAGCAGAAACAGAAGAAGGAAACATGGACCCACGAACTGCATCGACACAGTTGAAGTGCCAACACCCAACAGAACAGGCAGGATCGTGAAAGAAGGTCAAGGCTTTGAAATTGTCCATTGACCCAATCACCCTAACCAAGGGTGATCTGCATGACGTCGGTGAGATGGTGCACAATGTTACAAATGAGGCTCTCCAAGATTTCATGCAAGAGCACCAGACTATATTGGGGGCCCTCAGAGCACAGTTACAAGACTTACAGGCGCACCCCCCTCAAGTTGGTACCCTTTCAACCAACCTCGCAGTTGGATCCATGGCAGTAGAGCAGATGTTGCGCGTGTGGATGATGAACACAATAGTGTTGCCGAAAGGGGCTCTAGTGACATGAAATGAGTCCGATAGATTTTTGGTTAGCACGATGAAAGGTCTCGGTGTTAATCTAGCTGCCCTTCTGCGTGAGACATTATATCTATTGCAAGATGGGATAATGGCAGAGCTATACGCTAGGGAGATTCGCATGCTCCAAGTCCTCAGCAAGCAGAAGATAAATATAGAACAATTCAAATTGCAACACAATGAATTGGTGTTGCAAAATCAGCAACTGGTGCAGGTGATAGGTGACGCGTACCGAAGCGTCCCAGAGCTGGCTATTGAAAATAGAAACAAGAAATGCTAAAAATAGAACTGCTAAAATTAACACTACTATAAATAGAAATTTGGGTACCAGTATTGGACATAGAAACAAGGAATGAAAAATGGAACTGCTAAAAATAACATTGCTATAAATAGAATTTTGGGATGGATTCCAATTTTAGTTAGTCCTTGAACTAAAATTGAGAAGTAAAATTCGAATTTGTTCTTAACAGTTGTTTGATTAATAATTAATTAATTCATCTTGAGTTAATTAGTTGGAGAAAATAAAACATGAAGTCTATGTGAAGACATGCAACAGTTTCTCCATTGATTGAGGAATTTATCCATTAGTTAAGGAGATGAGGATGAGTTGTACTTTGAGTTGTAATTAGTTAGCTTAGTTATCTAAGCCAAGTCCAGTTAGCTTAATTCAAATAGTTTGTTGAATTAATTGTGAGTTCAGTTAGTTAATGCATGCTTGCATATAACTATTGCACTTTAGATAACTGAATATTCTCTGATATATAACTCATGCATGTTATTTCAGTCAGAGACCCAGTTGATATTGAAGAAAGGGATAGTGTACTAATAGTTGGAGGATTTTTTCTATATAGGAAACTCATCCATGCGGAAGGAATTATCTCCTTTAGGTTTGTGCAGTTATTTCAGAGGTCAGAGTAGTGTGTGAGGGATTATTACACATAGGTGGTAGCTTGAGGACTGAGGAGAAACTGCGCAAGGAAATAGGAGGCTTGGAGGACAGAGGAGAAGCTTTATGAGAAGCCTTTGACTCTCTATGAGCAGCATTTAGGGATTGTACTGAGAGCTAGATAGCTTGTGAGCTAAAGCTTTGTGTAATCCGAACATATTTCCACTTGTATGATATTATAGAGATCAGGATTTTAGGTTGAGGCTTTCCCTAGAGTATTCTTTTGTGTTATGTGTGATTGATTTCTCCTTATCAGTTATATGTGTTCTATTGATATTTCTCATATTCGATTAAGCTTCTGCATAGTTGTTTGTAGAAGTAGATCTTGTGTTTTACTTTAGTATATTGCATAATTTGTTGATCTGCAGTGGGAATTTCTACACTGGCCATCCCAACAGATCTACCAGTGGAGGTGTGGATCCACAGACTAGCAGCAGGAGTCACGAGGCCAAGGAAGGAATGACCAAGGTTCACCTAGAGCTGAATCTTCAGGTTGCCGAGCTGTGATTAAAGGCACAACCATCCACTCCCATAGAAGTCAGAGAACAACATGCTATCGCTATCACAGTTGGATTGGAGGAAATCAGAGGTGTAATGCGAGACTGCACCAGCATGTTGGAAGAATCACTTGAGGTCGTCACAACTCTACAGGAGGACCCCAACATCCAACGCTTAGAGATAGAGGCACGAGACCTCCAACAACAGTATGACATTGCCCGAGGAACTGCGCAGACGGTGGTCCTCACCCAGCGACTTGTGAGGATGCAGTAGGCTAAAGCACTGAAAGAGCTGGTGGATGATCGACAAGGCCTTCACCATCACAACAGACATCAAAGGAAAGCTCATGCACATACAAGGGATGCACACATTAATGCATAGAAGCACTCCAGACACAGAGGTCTCAGAACAACGCATGTAACAGATCTAGCAAGTAGCAGCTCAATGCGTTGTTGACCTTTGCGTAGTTCGAGAATAGTTGGAGGGACTCTGTGTAAAGATCACCGCACTGACAGAGTGACTCGAGGGTGAGTCATGATGTTTGTGTTGGGGGCCGGTTGGGCATAGAATCCCCACCAAAGCATGTTTTGGGGCTCAAAGCCCAAGTTTTGACATAATCTTGTTGTAAAGCTCCGTGAATTACCAGTGTGGAGTGCGAAAAGTATGATATATTCACAGGGTTTTCTGCCCTAGTTTTGTAATGTAATGTCGGCGGGATAGACATAACCATGGTCCGCAGACCATGGGATTGTGTAAATAGAGCAAGGCTCTAAGGAGAATAAGTATAGAGATAGCAAGAGAGTCTAAGTAACTAAGTGAAGTGTGTCTTTGGGTCGTAGAGTAGGAGAAGGCTTTGCAGCTGAGTGCACAAAGGCCTAGTAGTCCGCAGCTAAGTGCGCAGACCCTTGTAGCTGAGTGTGCAGGGCAGAGTTGAGTCTATAACTAAAGAAGGAATTAATAAAGAAAATTGTGTTATCATTTTGTGTATTTATTCTTTGGTTAATGTCTGATTAATATAATTTGCAAAGAGACTATTTATGTATTGCGGGCACCTGTATGAATGGTTTATGTTGTTAAGTATAACTTAAAGCATGCAAGTAGGCTAAAATAATCGGATAACAGTGGAATACCAGTAAGATCTTGTTGAATAATGTAGAGCTTGATGTTGAGTTCCTGGATAGGGTTGCGCGAAGGCAGTATATCGGGTTGCAAAGTGCGGGAAGCAACCTACGCGCAAGGTTAAACCACGGACCACTTGAACTCATGAGACATCTTTAGGGTGTAGAAACTTGGTTCTAGCACCCTCCCATACTACTTCGGGTGAGACCTCAGTCCATGCTCCGTGGACTATTGTCGAAAGGGCCAGTAGTACCAGGATTTGTTTGGCTAACTTAACTTTGAACCTGAGTTAGGCCCCTATAAGACAACATGTGGCAATCGTTAAAACCAAAGTGCAAGGAAAATAACGTACACCATCCAACATAATAGTCCACATGGGGGCGACGGTTGTTATAACCATGAAAAACAAGAATTTCCTATCTAATGTCCTACGAAGTAGTCCACATGGAAGAGACAGAGGTGATAAAAAATACAGCACATCTTCAACAATGTAAGTACTAAAATAACCAAAGTAGTTCAACTCTCTTTGTACAGGTAAGTAAACATGCATTAAAAATGTTTAAAGAGTAGTCGTACAAACATCTACAAAGCATGCATGAAAACGTGGTGGCCTGAAAGAGGTTTTTGAATTAAGAAAAAGTCACAAGACACATGTACACCATACATCACTACTGCAGTAGTGGGACATTGGAGCTACTCCTTGCTTCTCAAAGAATAGACTATACACTCTCAAGGTTATGTGGAAGGAGCCAAGGTGAAAAGGTCCTTTGCTCATATAATGGGAGTTGTATATATAGCCAAGGGTGATGCTTGACCCTTGTGACTCTTAGACTACCCTAGTGACTGTTCAGCTTCCCATGAATTTTCAACTGACATGACTCTTCGACTTCTGTGTGCATCCATAGGAATTCACTTTACATTACATTTAGTTACAATGTATATGGCCCATAATGGTGATGTAGATGAGACAACTCATGAAACAAATTGAAATGACATTGGTGACATGTACTAGCTAACTGTGGTGTCCATGTTGAGCTACTGCATTGGTAAGTGGTGGATGAACTCTTTGTGTACTTTGTCTTGTCCTCTAGATGGCATAGTGTTGCGAGGTATTTGATGGTCTTAGTCTTGCTTGATGGTTCAATGTGTGTGTTCATTTTTCTTATTTCTTGATATGCTTCGTACGTTTGTCCAGTTGCAAGAAATTTTCTAGAATGGCTGCTTCTACTTCATCCCATTCATCATCTCTCCATGATCTACGAGTGTACATGTTCCTACAACTAACTCACAATGAGATGACGTCATATCCGAAAACTCCTAGTATAGCATGATTCATTGTTGTTGTGTTCCAAGTGACAGGGAGGGAGGACAACTCATTGAGACAATGCAAAGTGCAACTCGCGTTGGAATGGGGCATTCCGGGAGGACAACCTGCACTGTCATGAAAAATTGCATAGTTATCATTGAGAGGAAATATTGGGCAATAAGAGTCACAAGTGTCGACTACAAGGTTGGACCCTAAGGGAGGTAGATTCTGTGCAATTTTCAGTGGGGGTAGACAAAGGAGGCTGCAGAGGTACTGACGGTCAATTCTGCACAATCTCCAGAGGGAAGATAGGGCAAGAATAAAGGGGGGGCTGATGGACATGACTGTATAATCTATGGGAATAGTGCAGGATAGTTAGCATGGGAACTCCTAGACATGTTTGTGCAATTTCTGGAGGCAGGGCAAAGAAAGGCAGCAAGGGTCATCTATGAAGTTCTGTAGAATTATGGCGAATAGTGTAGAGAAGGGTAGCAGATGACCAGATGGGAAAGTCTGTGTAAATTTGGAAAACAATGCAGACAAGGTCTCTGGATAGTGCATGCTCCTAGCTAGAAAGGAGGAGGGTTAATGACTGTGCTTGAGAAATGTGCAGTTCAGTTTGATAAGGAGGCAGTTTTTGTGCAATTTTGGGAGACAGACAAGATGCTCACCTCCAGGATCACATAGTGTTGTTGACCTTAAGTACAACCTCAAACACTGCACAATTCATGGAGGCAAAGCAGGGTCATTGTTGGGATCAGGATCCCCCATGGGAAGTTTTGGGCCTAAAAGCCCATGTTTGACTCAAATTTTGTAATAAAACGTAAATAATTTGCATTTTGTGGTCGTGGAGCGTGAAGGTATTATGTGTCATAAAGGGTAGTCCACCCTTAGCTTTGTAAACTAAAGTTGGCTGTAAGAGATCTACTCATGGTCCGTGGACCATGGGATTGTATAAAAAGAGCTAATCTCTAAGTAGTTTTGGAGAGATAGAATGATGAATAAGGTAAGAGAGTCATAGCTCTAAAGTCAGAAGTCTAAGTCTTCGGTTGTAGCATAGCTAATGGCTCTACAACTGAGGGTGCAAAGGCCTACAGTAGAAGTCCACAGCTAATTGCGTGGACCACTGCAGTTGTGTGCACAGGTTGGATACAGTCCTTACACATTTGGAAGATATTAATAAAGGGAGATATTCTGCAATTTCTTTGTCTTTGTTCTATTGACGCGTCTGATAATTTATGTATGAATTTCCTTTATTGTGCTTATATGATGTGAAAATTACCATGATTACACTGAATAATTGAACACATTTACAAATATCTTTTTACGTGGTGTTAAATATAATTGTTTGATAAGATAAGAAAGTCACTTAGATTAATTGGGGAATTTGTACAACACGCTATCCTAGCATCATGAAGGTACTTGAGCAGTAGGCTAGGGATGCGTGAAGGCCGATCGTACCCTTTCGTGAAGGTACTGAAGGATGGAATAGAGGGCTTGTCTTGCAGGCCCTAGAGTGAAGAAACTTGTGGGAAGGCAGGGATAGAGGGAATCAATGACATCACAACCATCTTAGGGTGCAGAAACTTGGTTCTAGCATCCCCCCATACTGCTTCAGGTGAGACTTCGGTCAGCACTCCATGGGGTAATGCTGAAAGGGCCAGTAGTGTAGAGATTTGTTTGGTTAAATTAACGCTAAACCTGGGTCAAGACCCCTCAAGCCAACAAATGGTTTTGTTGCTTGGACCAGAATCTACGAAAGGGATGTGTGATGTCATATCACTGGAATCCAACTAAAAAGGAGATTAGAGACTAGTTGATAGGAAGATCCATGAATTTGTGGCACAGTAGAATAGAAACCCACGACTGTCAAAGGAACAGTGATTGACAAAGGAACAGTGATTGGAAAAATGCCTATATACAGAGATCCAGGAGATTTTTTAATGCTCCTTCCCTATTGAGCTATACGACTGGATCGCGAAGCTAGCAGATAGCCATGGAAGGTGGAAACTTAACAGTCCTATTGTGTTGCCCCCGGAAGTATTGTGAAGGTTGAAACCATCAGAGGATAAGATCACCCACGCCGTCGATCATTGGCTTGATCGCGTCATAGGAGGATTTGTAACTAAATTCGTAGTCGACACCTTAGTCGTCTACAGTGAGGCAGAGCAGTGCTTTTCCAAAGGACCACGAGGTAAGTATGTAAAATATTTGAATACCTGGATTAAAATGTTGTTGTGTGAAAAATGGGTTATCGACCTACCTTGATGTCCACAACTATGCGAAGTGGAAAAACTTACAGGAACAAACGAAAAAAGGGTCCAAAGTATAGCCCATTGATTTCACTTCTATGAGGTGACGAAGAAGAGATAGTGAAGGTTTCTCCACGAAGTGATATTTAGTTGAAAAGACAAGGATTTCATCGAATACCACCTCCTCCCACCCCACCTCCAAATTCACCACCATCGCCTCCAACTTCACCCATACCACCTTCACCTCCACCACAGTTTAGTATGGAAAATACAGTGAAGTTGCCTTTGTTCAAAGGTTTGAGAAATGACCCAGACCAATTCTGGTTCATTGCGAGGGATGTATGGGAAGCTCAAGGTGTTAGATATGATCATATAAAGAAGGTGACACTCGTTAGTGCTCTGTAAGATCATTCACTAACTTGGTATATTAAGTACTCTAATGATAACCCAAATGCCGGAGTGGTAGACATCGAGACAATACTAAATAAAGAATTCAGTAGGCCTAAATGTGAGCCGCAGTCGATTGTGGGATTCAAAGAAATGGCGATGAAACTGGGTGAGACACCTTGGGGACTAGATCAAAGGTTGAAATCTACAATTTTTCAAGCCAACATGAACCTAATAGATGAACACATCGCGAGTAGTTTTTTGCTTCGCTCCTGCCACACTTAAGGGTTACGCTATCGCAGCAGAAGATAACCACTCAGGCTGAGGCTTTGGAGATTTCCATGAGACTACATGAGACTCCGATGCAAGATCCAAAACTGGGGGTTTAGCAGATC
>APFE030398664.1:0-14288 GCA_000404065.3 Pinus taeda
ATTCGCCATGCCTGGTGAGAGATTCGCCAAAAAATTATATATACATATTATATTATTGATAAATTCGCCTTCCATTTTTCCTATATACCATGGAGATTCGCCCATTTATTATATTTGTAAATTTAGGCGGGGTTCTTAAAATTTTCCCTGAAGTTAACTTGAAAAAAATGGGTTGGACAGATCACATAATTGGACATGGGTAATGATCCTAATTATCGCAAACAATACTCACCTAATCCTAACCATGCCCTCCATCCCCATTGAGACACTGAACTTGAAACAAGTTTATTTTAGTGTTTGGGATAGCTTATCTCTGTAATTATATTCTTAGATAATGCTTCGTTGAAGATTCCAAGACCGATTCCTGTGATCGATTAAGAAAGAGTACGAACTCAGTGAAGAAATATGAGATTATATACAGGAGCTCTGCGAAATGACAAACTTTCCCACATAACCTGCACAAACCCCAGTAGTAGGACTAATGTCTGAGTTAATTATTAAGATACGATTTGTTTTTAGTTGAGAAAAACAGTAGTTACAGAAGAAAAATTGCAGTTCGTGCCTATTGGCAACAGGCACTCCTCCACTTTGACCTTTGGGTTGGACAAAACACAGGAATGAAATGGAAGCCAAAGAAGCTTTGAAGTGCATGGAATTCACATTGTGTTATAAAATGAAAAATATATGTAAATTGAGCGAACCATAAATGTATTAGGTTGATGAGATGAAAGAGTGTGTAGATCATGAGAGTTATGTTTATGACCTTATACCTCTATCAGTAGCTTAAAAGGCCTTGTAGGGGTGACCCTGACTGTATTATGTCGATGAGAAGAAAGAGTATATAAATCAAAAGAGACATGTTTATACCTCTGTTCGTAGCCTGGAAGGCCTTTTAGGGGTGGCCCTAACTTGTTTCTTGCATTGTTCTGCCCGGTTCTTCCATGTTGGTGATCCTCTTTCAATGGAACCAAAACTCTGAGAAGAATGCAAAACCAAACAATTTTGTCAGTCCATATTGATAGAAAGTTCATTAAGCCAGAGTAAATGAAATAAGAATTCCATGTTGGTGATCCTCTTTCAATGGAACCAAAACTATGAGAAGAACGCAAAACCAAACAATTTTGTCAGTCCATATTGATAGAAAGTTCATTAAACTAGTGTAAATGAAATAAGAAAACTCAGTTCCTTCTAGACACAATTTATTAAGCAGAAGCATCCAGAGACTCCACTCTATAAATATACAGAAATATGTCCATAAAAAATAGTAGGGAGATCATAGATGAATTTTCTCATACTTTTTTGCTTCTTCTTCGGCTTCCAGAACTGCAAAGGACAAATAAAAATAATGATTCAACACACTTCATTAAAAGAGCTAAAGTGATCAATCAGATTTTCTAAAAGAAGACATAAAAAGAGCTGATTACCTCAAGGAAAACAAAAAATATGTCGTCAACATTGATTCTTAAAATACCAGGACTATTTGGGTTTCTCTCTAAACACTAATGATCATGATTAACTATTCTTCAATTAGGATGTCAGACAGGGTTCTCACAGAAACAAATAGAATGGCCTTTCTCATCAACAAGTTAAATATCAGTACTTAGGATACTCTCAGAAAAAGCAGCCTGCATAAAGAACTCTGAAAAGAGAGGAAGAAAACCAACAATCTGGTTACTAAACTTTAAGAAAGTGGATAAGAACATTCTTTGGAACTAAAGGTCAGCAAGGTCAAGATTAACAAAAGGGAATCAGTGAAAAACAAACCCATTTCATTAACAACGTTATCTCAGAGGCTGCCAAATGAGAACAATTAGTAGACAAAAGAAGGGTAACAATAATCTCATCACTTTCAAAAAACAACCAAAAAGAATCCTTTACCTGTTATTACCATAAAGGCCCACAAGCAACAAACAGGATTCGAGTGGTCTCCAATTATAAAAGTTTGAAAATGAAGATGAATGGAAGTGTTCTTATCTATAAGAGTGAGGAAGACTTCAGATCTTATGTAGGATATGTTCAACCTATAGTCTAGCCAGAGAAAATGACGGGATTCAAGAGGGACATAATAATTAACATCAAAGAACCAAGAGAAGAAAAAAGAAGCAAAAACAGCGATCTCGAACAGAGCCAACTCAATTTTGTTGAAGTAGGGTTTATCTTGCATAAATCAGGCAATTCTTATTCATATTGCTAACTAACTATTTTCTAATTTCAGTGGGCCCTAGACATTTTGTGGAAGAGGTTGGGTGAAATCATTGGGTGATTTTGATGGAAGAAATACCCCTCAGCCATGGCTTTATTGTCTAAGTTATTCTGGATGTAAAACTAATACACTGAGGAGTTTCAGTGAAAAACCAGGCTTCTACATAAACAAACCTTTCCAAAACAATTGCCAATTTTCTCAAAAATATATTTCTAAAATTGTGTAGTAGTATACGTATGCATACCGTGAAAAGCGAGGATAGTTCTGTAAACTGCTTTCAGTCAATTAGGCATTTTATTAGCTAATCATCATTATTTGGTGAATCATCTCCCACATTTCAAAGTTTTTATGCAAAATTTAAAAACATGTAATGGAAAATTCCATGAATTAGTACTACAAGACATATACTAATTAACAATCTACAAAAAAAAGAGCATCTATACTTATACAAAATATATCATTCCTTTTTCCACCATAGATTTCACATGTGGCAGTTCCTTCAGCCACCTTTTCTACTACAAAAATTCGAATTCTCTTGCTTTCAAAACCAAATAAGCCCCCCAATACTACCACAGACATTAAAATACCAAGAAAGCATTCAAAAATTACACAATAGACATCTCTTACCTTCTTTCGCTTGCAGCTGTGGAATGAAGGCTCTGGGTGTCAATGACATCACTGGAACCACAATTCTCATATTTTTTCATATTGCAGTGATAAACAAAACTATCACAATTCTTGCCAGATAAAATGTCCTGCTCTCTCTTATCTAATGGTAGGTTCGTTCCAGCAATAGCCAATCTCCCAACATAGCCATTAGGTCTCGGATTCTCAACACAACCATTACGTCTCTTACATGCTTTGGAACTGAAAGTCATCAAGGTCAAGATTACCATGACCCTGTTGACTTTCAGTTCCAAATCTTGACCCTGTTGACTTCAAGTTCCAAATCTTCACCCTGCTGACTTTTAGTTCCAAAGCATGTAAGAGACCTAATGGTTGTGTTGAGAATTTGAGACCTAATGGCTATGTTGGGAGATTGGCTATTGCTAGTACGGACTAGCCATTAGATAAGAGAGAGCAGGACATTTTATCTGGCAAGAATTGTGATAGTTTTGATCATCACTGCAATATGAAAAAGTATGATAATTTTGTTTCCAGTGATGTCATTGACACCGAGAGCCTTCATTCCACAACTGCAAGCGAAAGAAGGTAAGAGATGTCTATTATGCAATTTCTGAATGCTTTCTCAGTGTTTTAATGTCTGTGGTAGTATTGGGGGCTTATTTGGTTTTGAAACCAAGAGAATTCGAATTTTTGCAATAGAAAAGGTGGCTGGAGGGACTGCCAAAGGTAAAATCTATGGTGGCATAAGGAATGATATATTTTGTTAAGTATATATGTTTTATTTTTTGTAGATTGTTAATTAGTATACATCTTGTAGTACTAATTCATGGAATTTTCGATTACATGTTATTAATTTTTGCATAAAACTTTGAAATGTGGGAGATGCTTCACCAAATAATGGTGATTAGCTAATAAAATGCCCAATTGACTGAAAGCAGTTTATAGAACTATCCTTGCTTTTTGCAGGATGCATATGTATACTACTACACAATTTTAGAAATATATTTTTCAGAAAATTAGCAACTGTTTCGGAAAGGTTTGTTTATGTAGAAGTCTGGTTTTTCACTACAAACCTCTCAGTGTATTAGTTTTACATCCATAATAACTTGAAAAATAAAGCCATGGCTGAGGGGTATTTCTTCCATCAAAATCACCCAATGCTTTCACCCAACCTCATCCACAAAAAGTCTAGGGCCTGATGAAACTAGAAAATAGTTACTTGGCAATAATGCTAAATAAGAATTGCCTGATTTATGCAGGATAAACCCTACTTCAACAAAATTAAATTGGCTATGTTTGAGATGACTATTTTTGCTTCTTTTCTCTTCTCTTGGTTCTTTGATGTTAATTATTATGTCCCCCTTGAATCCCATAATTTTCTCTGACCATCCTATAGGTTGAGCATATCCTACATAAGGTCTAAAGTCTTCCTCACTCTGATAGATAAGAACACTTTTCATTCATCTTCATTTTCCAACTTTTATAATTGGAGACTACTGGAATCCTGTTTGTTGCTTGTGGGCCTTTATGGTAATAACAGGGAAAGGATTCTTTCTGGTTGTTTTTTGAAAGTGATGAGATTATTGTTACCCTTCTTCTGTCTACTAATTGTTCTCATTTGGAAACCTCTGAGACAACATTGTTAATGAAATGGGTTTGTTTTTCACTGCTTCGCTTTTGTTAATCTTGACCCTGCTAACCTTCAGTTCCAAAGCATGTTCTTGTCCACTTTCTTAAAGTTTAGTAACCACATTGTTGGTTTTCTTCCTCTCTTTCAAGAGTTCTTTATGCAGGCTGCTCTGTCTGAGAGTATCCTAAGCACTGATCTTTAACTTGTTGATGAGAAAGGGCATTCTATTTGTTTCTGTCTGAAACCTCTCTGAAATCCTAATTGAAGAATAGTTAATCATGATCATTAGTGTTTGGAAAGAAACCCAAATAGTCCTGATATTTTAAGAATCAACGTTGAGGACATATTTTGTGTTTTCCTTGAGGCAATCAGCTATTTTAATGTCTTCTTTTGGAAAATATGATTGATCGCTTTAGCTCTTTCAATGAAGTGTGCTGATCATTATTTATCTTTTTCCTTTGCAGTTCTGGAAGCCGAAGAAGAAGAAAAAAAGTATGAGCGAATTCATATATGATCTCCCTACTATTTTTTATGGACATATTTCTATATATTTATAGAGTCGAGTCTCTGGATGCTTCTACTTAATAAATTGTGTCTAGAAGGAACTGGGATTTCTTATTTCATTTACACTATTTTAATGAACTTTCTATCAATATGGACTGACAAAATTGTTTGGTTTTGCGTTCTTCTCAGAGTTTTGGTTCCATTGAAACAGGATCACCAACATGGAAGAACCAGGCAGAACAACGCAAGAAATAAGTCAGGGCCACCCCTAACAGGCCTTTCAGGCTACTGACAGAGGTATAAACATGTCTCTTCTGATTTATATACTCTTTCTTCTCATCAGCATAATACAGTGAAGGTTACCCCTAAAAGTCCTTTTAAGCTACTGATAGAGGTATAAAGTCATAAACATAACTCTCTTGATCTACATACTCTTTCATCTCATCAAACTAATACATTTATGGTTCGCTCAATTGTACATATATAATTCATTTTATAACACACTATGAATTGCATGCACTTCAAAGCTTCTTTGGCTTGCATTTCATTCCTATGTTCTGTCCAACCCAAAGCTCAAAGCGGAGGAGTGCCTATTTCCAATAAGGACGAACTGCAATTTTGCTTCTGTAACTACTATTTTTCTCAGCTAAAGACAAATCCTATATTAATAATTAACTCAGACATTAACCCCAATACTAGGGTTTGTGCAGGTTATGTGCGAAAGTTTGTCATTTCGCAGAGCTCCTGTATATAATCTCCTATTTCTTCGATGAGTTCGTACTCTTTCTGAATCATTCACGGGAATCGGTCTTGGAATCTTCAACAAAGAATTATCTAAAAATATAATTACAGAGATAAGCTCTCCAAAACTCTAAAATAAACTTGTTTCAAGTTCAGTGTCTCAATGGGGATGGAGGGCATGGCTAGGATTAGGTGAGTATTGTTTGTGATAATCAGGATCATTACCCATGTCCAATTATGCGATCTGTCCAACCCAATTTTTTCGAGTTAACTTACAATACTCAAACGCTTAGAGAGATGGCAGATATTTTTAATTTAGGAACACTCTCTGACCTTTTTTATCTAAGGACACAACAAATCTCAACAAACGAGGCCACTCTCGGAATTCGATCCCAGCAGCAATCACCAACAAACCCCAAACGTTGAGCACGCAACTGATCCCTGGAGCGTAGAAAGCATAGGTTAGAAAGCGGAGTGAGTTTTCCAGAATGTCCTGGTTACCTGGTTACCTGGTGAGCTGCAGGGGATGCCCGGTCGAATTGGTGAGGGAGCAGCGCGCAGGTTTTTGGAGTAATTCAAATTCCATGGTGAATTAACTTCCCGTGCGACAAGACACGATGGAAATCGGGTTGTATGTCAGTAACCTGTCAGTCGTCGACATTAGTACGGAGGGTGGCGGCGCTGGCGGAGCTCGCGGAGGGCAGAGGAATTGCCCGCGGGAGGAGGCAGAGGTTTTTCCAGACAGCGACAGAAACCGGGCAATTCCTACGCCCCTTAGCCTTCTATCTTTGAATGAAAAAATCGACATGTGCATTTCACTCATCTTTCTCTTAAATTTCTTTTACGAACCGCTGGACTGACTTGGCCACTAATTAATTAATTTTTATGCTACAAGCCACCGCCACAGACTCACCCACTACAGAGGCATTTACGATACAAGCCGCCACGATAGACTCAGTCACTACGGTGGCACTTGTTCTTCTCGCATCTGGAAGGTCATAAATATGACCATGGGGTATGCCACCACTGTGGCCACTTATTTTTCTGGCATCTTGGAAGTCATATATTGCGCCGCCAAATGTGCGAGGTGGAGGAAAATGAACCCATCACAACATCACTTATTATCCACACTCTATATGCATTTCAAAGATAGCTCAATGTTCTCAATCTGTTGAATTTGTCTAACAGAACGGATTATGTCAATAGCATTTTAATAGTCACCTAATCTAATATTATATTTTGTGTACATTTTGATGGATTTATGAATATGAATACGCTAGGAAACATTGATTTTAAAATAATAATATTTTGATTAAGATCTTTTCCATGTGATTTTTTTGGGAAGATTTTAATAATTATATCATGAATCATAGAAGCATTCAATCTGGTATTTATTATTAATAGAAAATATCAAATCTAAAATATTAATTTATATTATTTATTTCTAAATATTATTTTAAAATGTTTTTTAATAACATTGGTTTCTTATTAAACACAATTACATTGTAATATATCATTTTTTATAATAATATTAATATTGTATCTGATTTCTAATTTAATTACTTAATTATTAACGATTAATTCTATCTATCTTAACCTCCGATTTATCAAGCTGCAAGAGGGATCAAGTCTCTTGAGATGCAGAATTTTCCTCAAGTTTTGCACTCATAAAAGAGATTTGCAACTTGAGAGATTTGATCCCTTTATGCCCCTGATAGATTCTGCAGGGTTACGATGGATCTAGGCTGGTTGTAATTAAAGTAACAAAGGTCACCATTAAGACATGATATGTTCCAAACTTCAATCTTTATATTATTATTCCATATTTTAGGTATTATTATAGTTATTATGTGATTAAAGTGCATGATATGTTACAAATAAATTGGTAGAACAGACATGGTGGATAGATTAGACACAAAAATTATTGGCATATTGCAATCAAAGACAAATTACAAGCCATATAAATACTGCTCATGAGATCCAACAAATTCCAAACAAGGAGAATATTGTTGAGAAAATATCTCAACAAAAATCCAACAACCAACAACCAAATCCTATCTCTTTACTAATGTAGGCATTATTAAGTCCCCCTTTAATTCTTACATTACATTATTACAAATATTAATACAAAAATGACAAATTACAATTCACATGTTACATTACATTATTACAAGTATTAATAAAAAAATGAAAAATTACAATTCACACATCACATCTATCTGACTGGTCTTCCTCGACACTTATCCTCACTCTGAAGTATTTAGGACAATGCTCTTTTCACCACCACAATCTTTATGCTTCCCATTCAACTCATTTAAGACATAACTGCCTCTAACAAGCTTTGATGAACTTTGTATAATTGAGACTTCTCGATCTCCCCAAGGACAATCTCAATATTGGATTGTATTGAACAGTCAATTATGCAACTGAATTTTCTACACACATGGATCTCATACCATAACTTGTAACCAGTGCTCTTGAACCCCGAAGCACAACAAGATCCATTAGAGAATAACAGATTCATACAATCAAATTAGCAATATGTTCTCTTGGCACCGAAGAACGAAGAGAATGCCTAATTTAATTATATTATTATGTTCATTTAACTGGCTGTGCACTTTTATAAACACATAAAAACACACTAAAAACAATGAAAACAATCAAGCACTGAAATGAAAGAAAACATTAAACCGAATAAGGACAAAAACAATGGCCACTCTTTGATATCATAATTTATGATACCCTCTAATCAATATTTATAGATCTGGATAGAAAATGGCTCTGGTTGTGAAAATTTTATCAAGAGCAATTCATTTTCACAACAGATCATGAACAACAATCCAATTGGTGCTGGACTCTTCTTCATGACATTGTGATGTAGACTTAGCACAATTATAATCTCCATTTCTTTCACATTATGTAGTAATCAGGGGTCGATATTCCCACTGTCTCCTTTTCATGCAATTTCATACCCCATATGTTCACAGAATGTCGATAGTCGACCACTTTGCACTTTGCCCATTACTAATCAAAATATAAACTCTTAAAAATGTTTAGGATTGTAAGTGCCAAATAAATAAACAGAAAAGCTTAACCTATCTGCATTGAAAGACTTCTTCCCATAAGAAAACGATGAACCACTTTCTTAATATGTGTATCCCTTAACTAACATTCCCTTTGATTGATTTCACAGTAACAACAAGCTTCACACAACTTCAATAATGATTACAAATGCTACAAGGTCTCAGTCTCCAAACCCTATAAATGAAATGCCACTAATGAAAAACTATGGCGTGTCAGTGAAGCCAATAGAAGCCCAGTAATGCTCATTGTTGATATTTTGTCCCCCACCATAGCGCTTGAAGTTGTATAATGGATTATGCCTATGCGTTCGACTTACTACTCAAATTAGGGGAACACTCTTTGCTAAAGGAGTAGGTGGAGAAGCTCCAAATGCACAATACCTCTTTGTAACATCTCCTTCGATGGAAATGAAGCAATCGATTTTATAGGTGCATATTGAAAAGGAGCAGAGACAACAGGAATGTCAAGGATATACACTTTGATACGCCTCCACGCATGCTTAGTAGTGAAGTAGTGTCCAAACGATGCATGAACATTGTAGTTGGGTAAAGTGCCTTTGATGACGTTGTAAGGAAAAAAATCACTTGAGGATGTCAGATGACCTACACAAAATTTTGAAAGCTTCTCTTAATTCCCAAGGATAGCTCACAAATTCAGTTTGACTATGATGTAGCCTAAGGGAATATACCTGACATAAGACTGGGGATTCCTTATCCAACCAATCTTACAGGTTGTCTTTTAGTTTCAACAAATCTACTCAAAATCGCATCATGGGGATTACAATAGAATTCAAAAGAAAACAAAACTCACTCAAAAATAAATCTAATCTAACACATCTATTTATTTACATATTTATAGTGAATCAAACTATCACAACTCTCACAACTTTCTGGGCCCTCCCTTGAGGGACTCAAGCCCAAATAGCCTCTGATACCAACAAATAAATTGGTAGAGTAGACATGGTGGAAAAATTCCACACATAAATAATTCGTATATTGCAATCTAAGCAAAATTACAAGCCACATAAATAGTGCTCATGAGACCCAACAAATTCATAATAAGTAGAATATTGTTGAGGAAATCTCTCAACAAAACTCCAACAACTAACAACCAAATCCTACCTATTTACTAATGTAACCATTATTCTAAGTATGTTAATATTTGAAATTAAGTATTAAGTGGTCTTCTTTGATAACCTCTCTCTCCCTCTCTCTCTCTCCACCTTTCTCTATTTATGTATTTCTTCTCCCCTCCCTCTATCCCCCTCCAAATCCATCTCTCCCTCCCTCACTCTCTCCTTCTCTCTCTTTTGCTTCCTCTCTCTCCCTTTCTCTTCCCTCGTCACTCTCTCTCTCTCCCTATCTCTCTCTCTAACTATGTCAATATCTCCCTCCCTATCTCCTTCTCTCTCCCCCCTTCTCTCCTCCCTCCATATTTGCAGTTCTCTCTCTCCCTTCTCTCCCTCTCTCTCTCCTCTTCTTATCTTTCCTTTCCCTCCTCTACTCTCTCACTCAATCTCTCTCTCCACATCCATCTCTCTATGTTTTTATTCCTCTCTCTCTTTCTCCCTCTACAAATCCATATCTATATTCCTTCATCTCTCCTTCCTTCTCTTCCTTCCTCTTTCTCTCTTTCTCTACCACTTCCCTCTATCTCTGCCCCCATATCTCTCTCTCTCTCTCTCTCTCTCTCTCTCTCTCTCTCTCTTCCTACTCTGTCACTATCTCCATCCCTCTCTCCTTTTCTCTTCCCCCCTCTTTCCCTCCCATTTCTATGTCTCCTTCTCTCTCCTCTCTCTCCATCTCTCCCTTGTCACTCCCTCTCTCTCTACCTCGATCTCTCTATATCTTTGTTCTTCCCTCCCTCTCTCCGCCCCTCCATCTCTATCTCTCTCCCTCCCATCCTATCCCTCCCTCTCTCTCTCTCTCTACCTCTTTCTATCTATATTTTTTTCCTCCCTCCCTCTCCCCCCCTCCATCTCCATCTCTCTCCCTCCTCTCCTCTCCCATCGTCTCTCTCTATCCTCCATATCTCTGTCTCTATCTCTCCCCCTACCCACCTACTCTATCACTATCTCCCACCCTGTGTCCCCTCTCTCCCTTCTCTTGACCACTATACTCCCTCCATCCATATGATAGACAATTTTCACTCTATGTAATTAATGATATATGTAATGTCTTATATTTTTTACATTGTGAAATGAGTTATGGTTTCTGGGCATGTGGTATTAACAAAACATGGTATTGGCCCATGGTATAGTAACAAAACCTACTTACAAGTTAGTAATATCCATGGTAAAGTGGGGGTGGATATCCATGCCTAAGAAATTTTTATATTGTAGGTTTATTGTAAGAAATAAGTTTTTATGTGCTTATATATTAAATATAAATATGGTTATGGAGTCATTGTTAGTCCCTCACAATGGAGGACTATAACATTGACCAGTGCAAGTTATAATGTTTAATATTGAAAAGCAAATATTTATTTTTAAATAGTATTAAAAGAATATTTTTCAAACATTTAATTGGACCATAACCTGAATGCCTTATTGCATCCTTTGCACAATATAATTCCATGTGGATAACTATCTTATAATTCCATGTGGATAATTGTCTTACATATTTATGCCATAATTTATTGATATGGTTGTAATATTCATGCATGAATTTATGCCATAATTTATTGATATAGTTGTAATATTCATGCATGGTTTTTGACATTTGTGTAGTGATTTTTTATTCTTAAGCTTTGTAGGAAAACCATTAAGAAATAAAATAGTTGAAAATAATTTATACTCAAGTAAATATCATATCTTAAGCTTTGTAGGAAAACCATTAAGAAATAAAATAGTTGAAAATAATTTATACTCAAGTAAATATCATATTTATCATAAATTACTTCACACCATAATTTACGCAAGTTTTTCATAAGAAATTGATAGGAATAAGATGTAAAACATATACTTACTCGATTTACTTACCACCGCTATTTATGTTTTCTTTAGGACTTATCCATCTCACATCTCAATTTATTAGTCATTGCCAAAGAAAAAATATTATTAATTTAACATTGACCAATGTAACTTGTAATTATTTACTCAATTTTTCTTAAACCACAATTTGTAACTTGAGTTGTAAGGGCTAAGCTGCATGCAAAATAAAATTACCATATAATAAATTGAATTTTATTATTTTTATTAATTTTAACTTGTTATTATTAGTAGAGAAGATTTAAATGTTTACGTTCATTTGCGTACACTACAACATCTCCCCTATAGTGAGCTCTATATTACTTTTAACCCTTTTATTATTTTGTAATTGAGTAGACATGTAAATGTTAAATGTTAGACATTTATGCACATCTACCCATATATTGGGTTGGAGGTGAAATAAACCTATTTACAATTGTAAAATGGTAATTTTGATATATTATTTTAATATTAAATATATTGTTTTAGTAGTAAAATAATGATAGCCCCAAGGGTTAGCTTAATTGGTCCAGTTCCATTTGTTAGATCACTTATGCTATTGAATGGTGATATAGAGATCAATTTCTCAAACAAAAAATTAAACATATAATCATCTAAAGACACACACAACTTAGAACACCAAAAAATATTAATTTAATGATAATTAATATTGGTGGTATACTAAATTGTGCTTTCAAAAATATTAATTATTATAATAATAATTAATATGATTTATTACTAAATATTTAAAATAAATGTAATTCTATCCTTAAAAGTTTTAAATTAACATTTATTTATTATCATAAATTTAAAAAATTAAAATATTTTGAAAATCAAAACTATAATAAATAATTTGAGTTTATAATCTAATTTAACAACAATACCATTATCATATAATGAAAATATAATAAATATATCCCTTAAGAAAATAACGTTTAATATTAAAAAATATATGAATTATATAAAAATATTGTATAAAAAAAAGCACGTGAATACATCAATATTTGAGGCATATAGCAATTCAATGTTAGTGAACTCCACTGAAACACAATTAGAGAAAGTCAAATATGGTTAAGCATAATGAGTAGTTACATTAATAAATATTAATTATAGTCTTTAATCATAGTTAATCAATTAAACTATAATCAAGGTTAGTGTATAGAAGTTGACCCTCGAATTTACTTAATCAATATCTATGCTATCAAATATAATGAATCATATCAATTATGATGAACTATATTAAAACATGTTTAATCAATCTCCATCACTATCGAATAAATAATGTTAATATTAAAAAATTACTAAATATGTAAAGTTATTTATTAATGAGAGTAACAATTCAATGTTAATTAATCACATTAAAACATAGGTAATCATAATTATTCGTGGTAAAATATAGTCAACCAAGCTTTAGAATAGTAATGTATTATTAATCACGATAATTTATTATAAAACATGTTAATTATAGTTATAGTCAAGCAAGTATAACTAGTCAAATTGAACTATAATGAAATATAACCAATTAAAACTAATATTTAACAAAATTTAACCAAGCGTTACATTCAATCGTACTAACAATAATCAATGATATTCACGCATGCTCAACCATATTAAACCATGTCAATTATAATTAATGATTTTCAAATATGTTTAATCAAACTCCACAATCATCAATAAATTATTCACTTCATATTGGGCTATTATCTTGTTTTAATATTGTTACTATACCATATTAATGTCTATTTTATGATCTTATAAGAGGCTAAGGCCAAGCTTCTATACAACTAATTTGAAGTGTGTTTAGTGTTTCTTGTGCATTTGATAAACAATTTGTGATGTTAAAACTCATCAATCTATTTGTTGAATCAGAAACATGAGAAGACCCAAAAATTACATGACTTGGCATCATCATATGCAAAATACATTATGCTTCAATGATTTATGGAAAGATATTTGTAATGAAGACAAAGCTCTAATTAAGTTGATTGATGAACTAGATATATCTATATTAGCAATGATTTGGATATTTGGGTTGTATAATCAACTTCTAAAGAGATGTATGGTTTTTAATATGTGGAATAAAGTTTAATGATCACCATCTCACTGAACAATTTTCCACTCACTTATAGACATTTTCTACATACATTACAAGTTGTTGATAATTGGAAAATCAAATTTTCAATTCCCTTAGTGACATTTTGGTTCAACATGATAAGACATTTGGTATAAATAAGGACTCAAGGGACGATCTTCTCTTCACCCACTGAAGGAAGGGAGAAAGCTCAAGAGAGAGAGGCTCAACAAATTAAAATATGAGAGAAAGAGGGGGAATAAGCTCATACAATAAAATAGGAAGAAATAATTATAATGAAAATGCAATAGTAAGATCTAGGTTCAATGAAAATTATAGAGAAAGAGGAAAATACTAAAAAACTAGTAGTGATCATGGAATAAGCCAAAAAGAAAAAAAGGAAATGATGAAAATTAAAAATACTTATATATGATAAATATGAGATATAAATTATTATTTT
>APFE030398666.1:0-116866 GCA_000404065.3 Pinus taeda
GTTCTTCTTGGTAGATGTTTTGAACATTGAGACATTATATGCCTTGGTTTCCATGATTGAGTAGCTACTTGTTTACTGAAGGAATGTATGACTCCATGAGCCCAATGGGAGAAGCCTTATTTTTGTTGTTCTAACCAGCATGAATTTCATATACCAATTAAAGAGTTAGCCATCTTTCTTGTCCTTTAAAGCATATCAAAAATCTGTGAGAGAGCCCTCTCTGACTAAGGAGGCTAAACCTTAGTCTAAAGCATGGTCTGAAATAGTTTCATGAGATCTTATTAAGTAGCAGCCCTTAGTACTGATTTTGTGATAACATTTTGGTGCGTCTGCCGGGAGTCTGATGATTACTCATTCTCGAAATTATGAGGTTGAATTTCTGAAGGTAGCAGGAGTTCAAAGTGATTTTTGAGGCTGCATTCTACCTTGGTGACTCCATTGATTCTTAAAGTTTAAAAGGTGGCTTCGAGAGGAAGATATACAAGGAGTAATCCTGACCCAAATCCACCTAGTCCTGTGGAGAATCCAAATATCATCTCAAGGGGAAGACAAAGGTTTTCTGATATACCAGGTACTTCAAATATTTCTAAGTCTTTGTTCCCTGAATTTTCAAGAAGTCCTGAAAATAAAATTGTTGATGATAAAATCCAAGAAGTTTTGTTGAGGTCTGAAGATGAAGAAGAATTGATTGGAATTATTTTGAGTTTGCAAAAGAGAGGTATTGATACTTCATCTTTAGTATCACAAACAGATAAAGAAGAATTTTGGGAAATTGTTACTTCTGAACTGTTATTAGAGGAAGAGGATTTGGAACAGCTCAAGGAGCTTGACCCTTTTGAAGTTTTGCTTAAGTCAAAAACTGGTTTACCTCTCCCAAACTGGAGCTCTTTTGTCAGTGGTTTACAAAGTCCCAATAGTCCTTTTCGTACTCACACTTTGTCTTCTGCCTCTGCTAGCCCAAATAGCCCTCAAACAACATCTCATTCTAGTTCTGCTCCTTCTGGTCATACAGTACCTATTGTGACAGTTCCTCCATTCCTTATGGCTGTACCTGCAAGGTATGCTCCTCTATCCCTCCCCCAAATTTTGCATGATCTCCCTAGCAAATATGCTGCTAGAATTCCAACATGGGGAGGAGATGAAGACATTACAGCTGAAGAACATGTAGATAGATTCAATGACTTTGTTGACAGAGAAGAAGTAGATGATGAAGATGTTAAATTAAGGTTATTTGCTCAAACCTTTATTGGGGAGGTTCGAAAATGGTTTAAAGCCTTAGGAGCGGGTAGTATTCATAGCTGGGCTGAGTTTGAAGATAGTTTCTTGAGAAAATGGGGAAATAGAACTAATCCTGTTCAGGCCCTCACTGAATATAACAATTTAAGAAGAGCCCCAGAAGAGACTATTCAAAACTTTTCTAAGAGATTTAATAAGATATATAATTCCATTCCAGCACATTTGAAACCTCCTGGGGCTTTGGCTCAATTAAGGTATGCTGAGTCTTTTGATTCAGATTTCTCTCTTTTACTCAGAGAAAGAGAGTCTGCTACTTTGGCAGAAATGCAAAATGATGCAGTTAAAGTAGAAGCAAACATGCTTGCTGTCAAAAAGTCAAAGATGGCAAAGGCTAGAGTGAAAGAAGAGGAAAAGCCTTCTACCTCTGCTCAAGAAGACAAATTTGAAACTATCATAAAAACTATGGAAAAGTTGATGGATCAATTAACACTTGGGAATACTGCTGCTCCCCAAGCACAGCAAGAGCCTAGGTTCAGGAACCCTCAGTTTAGAAGGCCTCAAAATCAGCAGAGGCCAAGAGACAATAAAAATCAGCAAGCAGATCCTCCAGTAAGGCCTCCCTTTCAACAAAACATGGTAGATGAAGAAGAAAGACCTGAAGAACCTGAGGAATCTATTCACTGTCTTGGTGAAGAAGATTCAGAAATTTTCCTAACAAAGGAGGAACACGATGAGTCTAACCAGTTAAAGGTCGAGGAGGAACCTTCAGATTTCTTAAAGGGTTATCAGCATGCCATATTTGAGATTCCAAAGCAATACAACCTCAGAAACAGAGATGTCCCCATCACAGCAAACAAAGCTCAGCCCAAGAAAGGTGTTTCAAAGGCAATGGAGAATAAAAAGGAGGAGCCAAAACAGGCTGATGGAAAAGGTGATTCTCCTCTTGAGAGAAAGGATAATCAAACCCTTGCTCTTCCTAAGGAAACTGAAAAGTCTACTTCTGTATTTAACATACAAAATGAGATTGCTAAAATTAAAATATCAGTCCCATTTAATGAAATCTTGAAAGTAGACAAGTATAGAAGTAAGATTGTGGAAATGCTTAATTCTCCACCAGGAGGGGCTGATATTTTGAATGTGCAAGAGGATAATCCTGTTATTTGTTTAGGTCCAAGACTTGAAGATGAGCAAAATGATGAGTTTCCTCCTTTCTATATAAGCCTCAATATACATGAGATGACTCTTCATAATGCCATGCTAGATTCAGGAGCGTCCCATAACCTCATGCCTAAAGTCATTATGGAAAGATTGGGACTAGAAGTAACTAGACCATACAAGGATTTATTTTCTTTTGATTCAAAGAGGGTTCATTGTATTGGGCTGATAAAAGATGTGGTTGTAGCTCTCACACAAATCCCTGCAAAAACAACTGTCATGGACATTGTTGTTGCAGATGTTCCACCTAAATTTGGGATGTTACTTTCAAGGTCATGGGCAGCAAAGATCAAGGGTACCATGCAAATGGATTTAACTTATGCTACTATACCAGTTTTTGGAGAACAAAGAAGGTTATATCGTGAAACAAGAATGGCATATATGGTGAGTAGCAAAGATAAGCCACAAAATTTTCCCATTTACTCTTGTGATATAGGCCTTGGATCAGCTATTCTATTTAATGAATCAGTGGGAAAAGAATTACAGGAAGAAAAGGCAGAAAATCAGTGTGAAGAATTGCGACAAAATAATGATGCTTCTGGTCGCTGGTCCTTGTACTTTGATGGGGCAGCAGGGAAAGAAGGTGCAGGAGTTGGGATTTGGATCATGAGTCTAGCTGAGGAAAGTAATTTTTTGTCATATAAACTTAATTTTGATTGTACAAATAATATGGCTAAATATGAGTCTCTGGTTTTAGGCTTAGAAGCCTTGATAGAACTTAAGGCAAAGAACATTGCTATTTATGGAGATTCTGAATTAGTCATAAAGCAAGTTCAAGGTGCTTATCAAACAAAAGATGCAAGAATGAGAGCTTATAGAAACTTAGTATTGGAATTGTTGGAAAAATTTCAGTCATATACTCTCAATGTAAAAACCAAAGATCAGAATTCCATGGCAGATTCCCTTGCTATAGCAGCTAGCCTTTTTGTTATTCCTAAACATCCTTCTGACAATTATGAAGTGAAAGTTCACCATAGGCCAGTCATCCCGGATAATATCCTTAATTGGCAGGTCTTTGAAGATGATCAACAGGTCAGAAGTTTCCTAGAGTTGAAAGGAGAATTTGAACATAGCCAAATTGATCAACAAAATATGCTAGCAGAGACCAGAGAAAAGTCTGAGGTGTTACAGCTACAAAACAATATGATTCCTAAAGGTCTTATTCCACTTGAGAAACTGTTTGATCAGAACGATGTGTTTAAAGCGCCAAGGTTGCAAGCAAATGAAGAGGAGGTAGAGAGCTGTAATTTAGGTGATTCAGTAGCGCCTAAATTAATCAAAATTTCAAAATTCTTATCAGCTGATCTAAAGGTTAAGTATGTTGAATTGATGAAAAAGTTTATTGATGTTTTTGCATGGAGCTATGCTGATCTAAAACAGTATGATTCTTCAATAATACAACATACTATCCCAATCAAAGAAAATGAGAAGCCTTTTAAGCAGAAACTGAGAAGAATTAATCCTCCTCTTATGCCACTTATTGAGAAGGAGGTGAAGAAGATTTTTGATGCAAAGATTATTGTTCCAATTAGATTTTCAAATTGGCTTGCCAACCTGGTACCAGTGAGGAAAAAGAATGGGGAGATAAGGATTTGCATAGATTTTAGGAATTTGAACAAGGCTTCATTAAAGGATAACTATCCTCTTCCCAAAATGGATCTTATTCTACAAAATATTGTTGGTTCTCAAAGAATGTCAATGTTAGATGGTTTCTCAGGATACAATTAGATCCTTGTTCATCTAGATGATCAGGAGAAGACAACCTTCACCACACCATGGGGCACATTTATGTATGCCAAGATTCCTTTTGGCCTCATGAATGCAGGGGCGACTTTCCAGAGGGCTATGGACATTGCTTTTGCAGAGGAAAAGGACAAATCAGTGGTGGTATATCTTGATGATATCACAGTCTTTTCAAAGAGGGAGGAGGATCACTTAAAACACCTCGAAAAGATCTTGCTCAAGTGTAGGAGGTTTGGTATTTCCTTAAACCCAACTAAAAGCATTTTTGCTTTGACTTCTGGTAAGTTACTTGGGCATATCATTTCTGAAGAAGGAATTAGGATTGATCCTAATAGGGTCAGTGCTATTTCAAAGTTGGATTTGCCAAGGAGCAAAAAGGAAGTTCAATCTTTTCTTGGTAAGGTTAATTTTGTTAGAAGGTTCATCCCCAACTTTGTTGAAGTAGTCAAACATATCACTAAAATGCTAAAGAAAGGAGCAGACTTTAAGTGGACAGCTGAGGCAAGGAAGTCATTTGAAGAAATTAAGAAAGCGCTCACTCAAGCACCGGTTATTATTAGCCCTGATTTCACCAAGGAATTTTTAATTTTCACATTTGCTTCTGATGATACAGTTGCTGGAGTCTTATTGCAGAAAGGAAATCAAGGTATGGAACAGCCCATTTCCTTTTTTAGTAAAACATTGGCTAATGCTGAATTGAAGTACAACATTTTAGAGAAGCAAGCATATGCATTGGTGAAAGCAATCAAGGATTTTAGAATCTATGTACTGCATTCTCATATTATTGCATATGTGCCAAGTACTGTCATTAAAGACATCCTTACACAAGCAGACCCGGATGGAAAAAGAGGAAAATGGATAGCCAAGTTGCTAGAATATGACATTGAAATAAGACCCACCAAGTTGGTGAAAGGCCAAGGGTTAGAAAAGCTGTTAACTCATTCAAATCCGGACAGCAGTGAGATAAATTTTAATGCAGAAATATCAGAAATTTCTGAGATAGAAGAGGAGTTAGTCCAAATCAATGAAAAATTTCTGACATCAGAATGGTATAGAGAGGTGGCATTTGTTTTACAACACAACAGAGATCCTGATAATATTTCCAAGTCTAAAGCCCGGTTCATCAAGCTCAAATCTCTGAGATACTTTGTACATGAACAGAATTTGTTTTGGAAAGACACAGGCGGGATTTTGCTAAATTGTCTCATTGAGGAAGAAGCTGAGAAGGTGATTGATGAGTTTCATAAACGAGATTGTGGAGGCCATCACTATTGGATAGCTACTGCAAATAAAATTCTAAGAGCAGGGTATTTTTGGCCAACTATGTTCAGAGATATTTATAAAATAATAGCTTCATGTCATGAGTGTCAGATGTTTGAGGGCAAAAGAAAACTTATGCCTATGCCATTGATCCCTATCTATGTTGAGGCCCCCTTCCAGCAATTGGGATTAGATTTCATAGGTGAAATACACCCTCCTTCATCAGGGCAGCATCGGTGGATTCTCACAGCCACTGATTATTTTACAAAATGGATAGAGGTGGTACCAACCAGACAGGCAAATGATTCAGTGATTATTTCCTTTTTAGAAAACAACATCTTGGCAAGGTTTGGATGTCCACTCAAGCTTATCACAGACAATGCTCAGGCTTTTAAGTCCAAAAGGATGATAAATTTTTGTCATCAGTATCATATTTCCCTTGGTCACTCCACAGCTTATTATCCACAGGGAAATGGTTTAGCTGAAAGCTGAAATAAAAGTCTTGTGAGGATCATCAAGAAGCTGCTGCAAGAAAACAAAAAGGCTTGGCACTTAAAGTTGAGATATGCCTTGTGGGCTGATCGCATTTGTACAAAAAGGTCTATTGGAACATCACCTTGAGCTTGTATATGGTGCAGAAGCTATTTTCCCAACATCTCTTGGGGTACTAGTTATGAAGCTAATTCAAGGACTAGAAGAAGAACCTAATGCCATACAATGAAGAATCAATCAGCTAATAGCTTTGCAAGAAAAGAGAAATGAAGTGTATGAAGGCCATCAGCAAAATCAAAATCGGGTCAAGAGAGCTTTTGACAAGAAGATTAAAGATGTCACATTTCAGATTAATGACAAATTCTTGAAGTGGGAAGCTAGAATTGAGGAAAAGGGCAAACATGGCAAATTCGAAAATTTGTGGAAAGGGCCATATCTGATTTCAGCTTACCATGGAAGTAACACCTATATTCTGCAAGAGGTTGATGGATCGCCATATGCTGGAGGACCTGTTAATGGCAGGTTCTTAAAGCATTACAATCAGTGAAAGTCCACCAAGCATTCCATGATCATTGTATATAACCATTTTATGAAAGTTTTCTGTTTTGAAAATAATTGACAAGCTGAACATGAGGATTTTAGCCCGAGGTGAAGGCCCATAAAGTTTGACAGGGATGCTTATCAGTCATGTGTGAAATGCAATAAATGGATAGAGGCACTGGTGCTACGAGTTCTTAGTGTACTACAGGAGCACACTATCCCAAGTGGAGCTGCTGTTATCACTTAAAACCAAAGTTCACCTATGTCCAAAGATTCATATAAAAAAAAAATTTGGTTTAAGTCAATAGGTTTTTAGGTGTGTCACTTTGAAATTAGTTTTTCTAAAGGTATTGATGTAAGTCCTTGTAAAAAAAAAAAACCGTTAGATACCCTCTCTCATGATAGTTAAAGCATGTCTTGTCTTGATTGCATCATTATGATTTTGCGCAGTTTCGCAGCGTGATCTGATTGGCTAATTTAGCTGCGCAATCATTTTTCCACCTTTCCGCAGCATATCATTGAGCAGCCATTTTGTAGTGCGGTGTGTCATTTCATAACTGTTTGCGCTACGAAATCAGGGATTCGGGGTTTTTTGCAGCATATTTTCTTGAAATGTCAAATCTCGGGAGGTGAGTCATTAGAACCGTTCATATGTTGTCAGTCGATGTCCTCTCCAGGTCATGATAGGATTCATTCCGCCATCAGATTTAGGATCACGCACATGAAAATTATTTTAAGAAATCTTATGAGGTATGGTAGTGTCATAATGTTTATTCATAATGCATTAACGTGCCTGTTCTATGATGAGCGTTCGAAAAAACGCAGAGAAGCCCGAGTTTTCATTTAAAGAGGGATCATTGCAAGCGAGCCGGCATTCCAAAGCCGAAGCTATTGTCTAAAATTGAAGTTGCTGATTAAGTTCTTTGTGTAAAGATATTTTGAGCGAGATGGAGAAAAGAGAGCATCAATCCGGAAGATGTCTGAGAACCGAGCCAGAAGGACTTGATCTCACGCTCAAAGATGAAGGTGTTGCACGAGCTTTTAAAGAGGCTGGTTGCTGGAGGTTCTGTGATGAAGGGCGGACACACAGAGGTAACTAAAGCCTTTGCATTAAATTTCAGTGGCTTGAATTCTAAGGTTGCATTACTAGAGTTCCCTGTGTCACCGCAAGCCATCTCTGTTGTCACTGAAATTCCAAGAAGCGGACAAGAATGGTTCAAGAATTTTAAGTTTGACATGACTCCATGTAAGGAGTTTCTGAAGGATCAATATGCAAACGAGGACCTCACTAAGGCGGTGCCAAGGAATTATATAAAAGAACATTATGCTCTGCTCCTCACAACATCCAGAAATACCTCAATGTGAGGGAAGGTAACAAAGTTTACTCTTATCACTTCAAACTCTTGTAAATTTCACAGGGAAGGCGTCAATAGACATCCTTTTTATTTATTCAGGAGTCTTGGTAAAATGTGCGACAAAGTTCAATTCAAAAAGGATAATTATGAAACTTCACTTTTCCACCATGGTTTAATTAAGTTACTGGTGTTAGATAGCTTACAAAAAATCGGTAGGGATTGGGACTTTTTCATTTTCATGTCGGGTTTCCAAAGCAAAACAGGTCTTACCCCATTGCCAGACAGGAAAAAAGAAAGAAGAATTCAAGAGCCTACATTGGCTGAGCTTAAGAAGGAGGTTAAAGACCGAAAGAAACCCAAAGCTAAGCCAAGGAAATCAGAGAAGCCTGTGGTCATAAAATAGACACCCAAACCATCCAAGGGGAAGATCAAACATAAGAAAGATGCATCAGGGCCAAGTGAAATTGCACAAGTAACAAGAATCAGAACTAGAAGCCAGCCAAGTAGAGAAAAAGGAAAATCAGTAGCAGTGGAAGACAGCCCTATGTCAAAGGCTACTCTAAAGGATTTGCTGGAGGCAATTGACTTTGAACAAGCCACATCAGTGCAGGTGGAGCCTATGCCTATTGATCTAACCCAATCATCCCCTGATAGCTCCAAAAAATCAAAAGCCTCTAAAAGGCTAAGGTTTGAGGAGGCTGGAAAGGAATTCATGGTCAAGCCCTGAAGGCCAATCACCAGGAGACAAATCCAAGCAGCAGAGCAAGTCCACAAAGATGAGGTAGCTGCCAAGGTAACGAAAACAAAGGAAATCAAACCATTGCCTAAAGCACAGAAGGTAGAGGAAATCAAAAGAACAATATATACCAGAGGACAAGCCAACCAAATGGGAAAGCAGACAGCCCCAGCAGAAAAAGCAAAGGAAAGCAAAAAGAAGGATATGAAGGAAAAAGTTCCCATTGTCAAGGAAACTAAAACCCCATCTTCCAAGGAGAAATGGGAGGAAGCTGATAAAGAAATGGATGATTTAGAGAAAACTGTATCAGAGATTGCAGCCATGGAGAACGAACTTGCAAAACTAAAAGCTCAGTTAGGCAAGTTAGCTGCTAAATGAAATTGAAAATGTTTAAGGTCAGATATTGCTCCAAGTTTTTGTTTATTTTTCTTAAGTTCATTAGCTTTTGAGGCATGTATAAAAGGAAGACAAATTAATAATTTTGGAACCAAGAGCGAAGCTATGAGAGTCACAATGTAATTGGAAAATTCATTAAAGACTGTAATTTTGGAAAGAACAGCAGTTTCGTAGCGCGATACGAAACTACTGTAGGTGACTGTTTTTTAAAGAAAAATGAAAATTAATGCTGAGGTCATCAAATTTTGTGAAAGAAGGCTTCGAGGATAGGAAGGAGATCATAAATGTTTGCTAAAGCCATTCAAAGAATGACAGATGTAAACCTTGTAGCATAAAGGTGAAACATTTGGGTTTTTACTAAAGTCTTCATAAAGTGACTTTATGACCGGAATATTAGGGTTTCTGGTAGGGTTACCAGAATTTTGGGTTGAACACCTGTCAGTGTCCACAAAGCGTCCAGATTATCAGCCATATGGTGTTATGCATGCTCATTAAGGTTATTGTATAGCTTCAAGCACGTTTTGTTGGAAAATAAACATGGATTAAAGCAGGGACCGTGAAAACAGAGTGTATATCTTCATCAAATGTTGAGTCAGCAGCACAGTTGGAATCCAAGGCAACCAGTTCAGTGAATGCTTCTCAAATACATTTCAACCACTACAGGAAAAGCACAGGTGTCAAAGATCAGGAGAGAATCATGCACATGAGGAGATGGAAGTAGAGTTTGATTAGGAATTGGACTCTATGTATTAAAAGCACAATACCTCTGTATTTAATAAGTTAGTTTAAATATGGATAAGGTAGTTAATGATAGGTTTTCGAGCTCCCCTCATGCTGGAGGAGGAGACTCAAGGTAGTTTTGTTTTGTTTCCTATATATAGGAAAAACTCTGATGTAAAAAGGGTTGGAGATTTTTATCAAAAAGACAGAGTTTTTATATTGGTTTATGTAAAGTTTTTTCCACAGTAATAGAAAGTACACTATTTGTTCCCAAGATTCATCTTGTGTCTCAAATGTTCAGAATGTATGTGGTTTGGTTTTATTCATCTTGTTTTACAGTTCACTAAACATGCAATCACTCTGAATTCATCATTGATGCTCAGACTTCCTGTGTATGTTTTGTTGAGTTGATGTCCTTCTTGGTAGATGTTTTGAATAGTGAGACATTATATGCCTTGGTTTCCATGATTCAGTAGCAGCTTGTTTATTGTTGGAATGTATGACTCCATGAGCCCAATGGGAGAAGCCTTGATTTTTTTGTTCCAACCAGCTTAAACTTTATTCACTTTTTAAAGAGTTAGCCATCTTTCTTGCCCTTAAATGCATATCAAAAATCTGTGAGAGAGCCCTCTCTGACTAGGGAGGCTAAACCTTAGTCTAAAGCCTGGTTTGAAACAGTTGCATGAGATCTCACTAAGTAGCAGCCTTTAGTGCATGATTTTGTGACAACACTACTGGAGAAGAAACTGAACTTCTAGAAGAATTGAAAAACCTATGTGTAAAGATTCCACTTCTCCAATCAATCAAGGATGTTCCCATTTACAATAATTTTATTAAGCAGATGTGCTTCGAGCATCTAGGAAGAAGAAAAGAGGATGTCCCTACCATTAATGTCATTAGGCAGTTATCTAACTTAATTATGGGGCAGGTAATATGTCCAAAATATTTAGACCATGGAAGCCCTATAACAGATGTCCACATCAATGGCATCGTTCTCCCACACACTTTGTTTGATCTTGGGGTTGCCATTATTGTGATGACGAAGGACACCATGCTCAATCTCAACCTCCAAGGGTCATTGAGAAAGACCACAATAGTTTTGCAACTTGCAGACCATTCCATAGTCACCCCTAAGGGAATTATGTAGGATGTGATGGTCTCCATTGACTCCTGGGAGTACCCTATAGATTTCCTAGTTCTCCAGCCTAAGGCTAAGCTTATTGGATACCCTCTCATCCTTGGGAGGCCATGGTTGGCCACAACTCATGCTTATAGTAGCTGCCGGGATGGGAATATGACCATCAAGAATGGGCATATGTCAAAACAATTAGACCTATACCGTCGTACTCAACCTACCCTAGAGCAAGATTTACCTTTATGGTTAGAGGAGGAGGAAGATGAGGTTTATGCTGCCCAACTTTATGCTTTTGTAGCAACCATAGGAGGAGGAAAACAAGATGAGGATGACTTAATTGAACACCTACACCAAAGTCCAACTCCTTGTTCTTACCATTAGAGAAAGAAGCAAGGGAAACCCAGAACAATCATCCAATTGACTTATGCTTGGCCAGTTACAACCCACTCTATGTCAAAACCATACAATTTGGCCAAGAGAGAACGTTGAACATTAATCTGTCTCTTTCTACTTTAGAAGAGGAAAAGCTATGCCACATGTTGAGAGAGAACTTAGAAGCCTTTGCTTGGAGTTATAAGGAAATGAAGGGAGTACACCCCTCAGTGTGTACTCACCAAATATACATCAAAGAAGGTTGCAAGCCAGTCAAACAACCCCAAAGGAGGATGAATCCAGCTCTTAAAGACATAGTCAAAGAAGAACTACAAAAACTGCTAGATGTAGGATTCATTTACCCTATCTTAGACAGTGAGTGCGTCTCTCCTTTAGTGTTAGTTCCCAAGAAAAATAGTAAGTGGAGGATTTGTGTTGATTATAGGGAGTTGAACATAGCTACAAAGAAGAACCATTTTCCCCTACCCTTGATTGACCAGGTAATAGACGGCCTGGTAGGGAAGAAGTTCTTTTCTTTCCTAGATGGATTCAGTGGGTACAACCAGATCCAAATCTGCCCAGAAGACTAGGATAAGACCACATTCACCTGTCCTCGAGGTACTTTTTCCTATAGGGTCCTTCCTTTTGGCTTATGGAATGCTCCTACCATTGTCCAGAGAGAATTCTTGAGTATTTTTGTTGAATTAGTACATGATGCAGTATAAACTATATGTATGACTTTACACCTTATGGTTGTGATTTCCAAGAATCCTTCACTAACCTAGGCAAAGTATTACACAAATGCATTGAAATGAATCTATCTCTTAGTCAAGAAAAATGTGAATTCTTAATGACTGAAGGGACTGTGCTAGGTCATTCAATATCTTAGCAAGGACTATAGGTGGAACCAAACAAAATAGCAATGATCTAAAGCATCCCACCTCCACAAAAGCAGAGAGATGTTAGGAGTTTCTTAGGGTTAGCTGGATACTACGGAAGATTCATAAAGGACTTCAACAAGTTGGCCTCTCCTTTGTTTGGGTTGTTGGCCAAAGATTCTGAGTTTATATGGTGAAAGAGTTGTCAAGATGTCGTAGACATTCTAAATGGTAAGATAACCACTGCACCAATCCTTAGAGGCCCAAACTAGGCCCTCCCGTTTAATATTCATGTTAATGCCTGACACAAAACCATAGGAGCAGCCTTAGGTCAGGAAGAGGAGAAATTTCCCTACACCATCTACTTTATCAATAAGAACCTATCAAAGGCTGAGCTAAACTATATTTTCACTAAAAAGGAACTCTTGGTTGTTGTGAATTCATTAAACATATTTAGGCATTACATTATAGACTATCAAACATTTGTGCATACTGATCATGCTGAAATCAAATATTTAATGAAAAAACCAGATGTAAGTGCTAGAATTATAAGATGGTTGCTCTTATTACAACAGTGTTATATAACTATTGTTGATAATCCTGGCAAGGAAAATGTTGTTGTTGAATTTCTATCTAAGATGAATCTACCTACAGGTGAAGAAGGAATGGTGGATGACCAGTTACCAAATGAGAATTTGATTCATATTTCAGTTCTCTCCCCATGGATTGCTGATATAGGAAACTATCTGGTATCATCACAGTTCCCACTAAGTTTTCCCTCCAAAGAAAAGAGCAAGGTAGTCAGAAAGAGCACCCCCTTCACCTGGATTGGTCGCAATCTGTTCAAACTTAACCTAGATCAAATCTTAAGAAGGTGTGTAAGGGAAGAAGAAGTCTTTGACATCCTTCTAACCTGTCATCATGGGCCTTATGGAGGTCACTTTGCAACAAAGAGGAGAACATTAAAAGAGTTGCAAGCATGCTATTATTGGCCTAATCTTCATCAAGATGTTAAAAAGCACATTAGTCAATGTGATCGACGCCAGAGTATGGGAAATCCTACTTCAAGAGATGAAATGCCTCTACAACCTCAAGTGACTTTCGAGTCATTTGACAAGTGGGGCATGGACTTCATTAGGCATATCAACCCTCCTTCAAATAAAAAAAAACACATCATTGTGTGCACTGATTATTTGACTAAGTGGGATGAATCCAAGACAATTAAGGGAACAGAAGAGAAGGTGGTTGAGTTCCTAAGGGAGAATATATTCTACAAATTTGCGTACCCCACAGAGGTAGTCATAGACCAAGGTAGCCAGTTTACCTTCAACATGATTGAAGAACTACTCATCCATCACCAAATAAAGCATAGGATCTCCACTCCTTTTCATCCACAAGCTAATGGGCAAGTGGAGGTGACCAACCAATCACTGGAGAACATCTTAACCAAGGTAGTGAGCAGAAGCAGGAAGGATTGGCTAGAAAGACTAGTTGAGACCACTTGCGCCTATAATACAACATGGATGACCAACACTGGGTTTACACCCTATGATATGGTCTATAGGAAATAGGCGTTGTTGTCCATTGAGTTTTAATACAACACATTAAGGATGGTAGCCCAACTAGATTTGGATCTCAGTCATGCATATAAGGAAGGACTGTTACATTTTAATGGCTTGGATGAATTTAGAATGCAGGCCCTCCTACATACAAAGATAGTTCAGCTTCAGAGGAAGATTTTTCATGAAAAACACATTAAAGAGAATCAATTTCAAGAGGGACATTGGGCATTGTTATATGACTCTAAGTATAAAGACTTCAAGGGTAAGCTATGGACAATATGGCTTGGACCTTATGTGGTGGAAAGATGCCATGACAATGGTTCAATGAAAATCAGAACTATTGATGAAGAGTCCATTCCATTGCTATTTAATGGATACCAATTGAAAATGTACAAGAGGCCTTTATCAAAACAAGAGTTCGTTGACAATATCAATAATACAGCGATGATGGTAGAGAAAGTTCCAGCTCCTCCCTCATCAGGTCACTCAAAAAGGAAAAAAGAATAAGGATTCAGGTGAAAACCTCCATGAGGTGCCTAAGTCCCATATTTGGGTTGAAAACATCATGAGGCAACCCAAGGATGAGAAGAATGAAAAGGGTAAGAAGATCCCTCGGTGAAAACCTTCCTTGAGGCACCCAGGTCAAATATCTAGGGTGAAAACCTCTCTGAGGCAGCCTAGGTGTTTTTAATTATAGATAATCTATATATATATAAACTATATATATATATATAATATATATATATATATTATATATATATATATATATATATTATATATATAATATATATATATATATAATATTATAATAAATTATATATATGATATATATAATAAAAAAAAAACATAATTTTGGTTATAGGTGGGTGAGAAAGATAATCAAGTAAAAAAGAGAAGATCCAAAGGGAACCTTTCCTCACATCTATTCATCTCATCCACTCCTTACCATGCATCCGTCCATCAATTCCATTCTTTTCCACTTCCTTGCTTCAATTCAGGTGAAGATTGTGCTTTCTAACAGAATCACCTCAACCATTACCATCATTCCTGCATCCACATACACTCCTACTCCCTCTGTCCATTCATTACATCATCTCACAGCACCATCCAACAACATGATCAAGAAATTATAAGGGAGACACCAAAAATTGCCATGTGGTAATACAAGAGCTCCACAATAGCAACAACATTATATCTAGGAGTTCCACAATGGTAGTAGCAACATCAGATATTCAATCATAGACACCTGAAAAAGCTAATAAACCATCAACAGACAATAGAGGAGGAAGAAAAATGACCATCACCAACACCTCTGGTCTTTGACAACTGCAACATGGCATTAAGATCACAAGTAAGTATCCCACTCACTCACTCATATGCATCATTTGATCGAAAGTTGTAAAGGTTAAGAGGTAGTTTGTTTATAAGTGAAAAGCTAGCAAAAAGGAAATTCTTTAATAAATCAAATGAGAATGGAAGAGTCCATAGATATAGTATTTTTATGGCAACCATTTGAGAATACTAAGAATTAAGATTTCGGTTAGAAACACTAGTTCACCAAAGACTCAACATACCCTATTTATTGATGCAATAACTCATAGACTCTGGCAACAAAGTAAAGGAAGGGAATTACGAACAGTTTGCTCGCCATGGTTTGATCATGATCCTCATTGAGGATGCCCTCCAAAACCTCGGGATCCCTATAAAATGGCTAGTCTTCAAAGGCTTACCCGCAGAGGATGACATTAAAACCCTTACCTATGATGTTAGTCCTTCTGTCAGTGAGGACGAAGCAAAGAAAGAAGAATATACAGGGCTCGATGGGATGAGATGGATGAAGAAAAAACTAATATATAGGGACATGCTGAAACACAAGGAGGATAATTTTGAAACAAAGGAAGAAACTAATGGAGATGAGAAAGAACAACAAAAGGAAGACGATAAGAAAAACAGAGAGGAAAAATACTGGAAAAGGAAAACCATCTAGCATGTATGGACAACCTCTCCTTGGAGGTCATCCAGTGTATGATGCCAACTAAATCCTATAATCTTTACCTCAGAGAACAGTGGTTACAATTTCAGATTGAAACACTAGCACAAGGGGAACCATGCCATTTCAAGACTACAAACATTCTATTGATATTTGTGATCAAATTGTGCTAGAGGATAGGACCAAAATAGTTGAGTTTTACTTGCACAACATGGCCTCACAGAAATCAATATCTAGGATCCCAATGTAGAGCTATGAGATCTAAAATTAATGGCTTTGACATCATCGATGAACCATGAGAAGTCAAACGCTGCATAGATGAAAAGGATATTGACCAGAGAGAAAAATGAACCCCTTTTCCATTAGTGCTGAACAATAAAATCCCATGGCCCTAATCAGTGCCCATAATCTAATTTCAAATGATCCTCAGCTGGAACTTAGATATCTTGCTACCCAAGAGAAAGCAATTTCACATTTTGAGGATATGTTTAGGTTGCTAAGAGATGATAATATACATTCTTGCTAAAGGAGATGGAAAACACTACGACATAGCTTGAAGATCATAGAATATCACTCCCCTCAAGGGTTGAGAGAGGCACTCAATAGGACACCTATGTATAAGCAAACAATGCAAAGGTTGAAGTTCAATTAGATAGGCCTAAAAACTCAGTCCACCACTACTCTTAGGGATGCTAGAAGGTAGAAAAGAAGAATAGAAAAATAGGCAGTGGGAAGAAGTAGAAAGGAAAGTAGGCTTCTATCAACAAGAAGAAGAGACCAAAACAGAAGCATGGTATGTCAGAGAGGCTACTAGATCCATGAAGGACATGGACATCGATTAAGTTGCTAAGAGGATCAACAACACTTTTAGTAGGGGGTGATGATCGACCTTATCATTGAGTAATTATATGGGCCTTAATTGGCCTTAATTCACCTCCTAGCTTAGTCAAATGAACTATTCTCACAACTTATTGCATACTTTTGATTATATTTTGTTTATGAAATGCATTTGAGTTGGATATTTGGATTTGTGGTCTAATTTGCATGTAATGCAGGAATAAAGGATACAAGAAAGGAAAGATGAAGGCATAAAGGATAAAAGCAAAGAACTATGGCAAATACCTTGGTAAACACTCAAATGGGACAAGGGAGAGTAACTATAGGAGGAAAATCCCCCTCATTTAGTACCCCTCCATTTGAATATTCCACCATCAGCTTGGAGTGCATATAGCCATCACTTTGAAGACTAAAAGACACTCAAGCAAGGGAAAGGGACAAAAAAAAGTTTTCCTTGAGTTGGATGCCAAACCTCCCTAATGGGAATGAAGTCGTTAGAGACTTCAAATGTATAAATAGAGAGGCTTAGGACCTCAGTAGAATTTAGACTTTTATTGTAAAACTCTATTTTGTTTATGAGCTGCAAAGAATTCTGGAAATTTGCTTTATAATCCATGGTTTTTATAATAGGAATGAGTTATGTTTAAGCCATCTTTGAGTTAACTTCGAGGGCTAAAGCTCTTGGGTTAGGGCCCAATCCAAGAAGCCAAAGCTCCTCTTTATTGTACTGTTATGCTAAAAGATTCCTGGTTTTCATTTCTCATTTTCTTAAGTAGAATAGATTTATGTTTATGTTCATTTTCTTAAGTAGCCTTATGATTTTCACTATTTATTTGCTTAAGTAGTTTCACTTTCATTAAAACATTATAGCGTATATTATTCATGGTTTTCCTGTTCATATGCATTGTGCTTCAGTTTACTTTCATTTGTGCCTTCTTTTAGTTCATAGGTTATCTAGAGGAAAAAGATCACTATCAAGTTGTGCACAGGTGTCTCAGCCTCATCTCCTCCCTCTGGGACCATGACTTGAGGAATAGACCCTTTAGAAACCCCCAAAAACATAGGTTTCTAGTTATCGCATGAGCTATGGAGTTTGTTGTTAAATGCAGTTATTTTTTTACCCTCACTAGTTTTTGTGTTGTTTTCCTTTAAAAATCTCCTTCAGCACATTCTTCATGCATCACTTCCTCACCATCCGATTCACAAAAAACCTTCAGAATCACCATCTGATCCGTTAGTTTTTCCAAATACCACTTACTTTATGTGCTTTAAGTCTCCACCGTCAATTTGCCTCGCCTAATCCTATGGTTGTTGCTTCACTCGATCACCAACTAGCTTGCATGATCTCCATTGTTGATTAGCCCTACCTGATCTGATGGTTGTCACTTCACCCGATTAACAAATAGCTTGGTCGATATTCACCGTTGATCAGCCCTGCCTGATCCAATGTATATCACGAAATATTGTGCGGATTAGTGCACGATCATTATCCACCTGAGAGCACACGAGAAAAGTGGTTCTATCATGCTACATGTCATGCAGTTAGGCTAATTGCGTGAAATTTTAAAATACAGCTTACAACATTAAGGGGGCGCGCGACACTTCTTACCTCTTTAGAAGCCCCCTCCATCATTTCCACACGTTTCTTTTTCTAGTGATAATATCTCCACCTTCCATCTCTTGACTTAATCCACATGCTAAGATCTCAGCTGTTCATCATGTGCGTTCATCCTGTTCACCCATCTAGTCACTTAATCCACGCGATAAGATCTCAACAATTCATCGCTTTTTTACCCTGTTGCTCCATCTCTTGACTTAACCTCTATGACAATACCTCATCCGTCCATCTTGCACGTTCATGCTATTCATCCATCTAGTCACTTAAGCCTTCGCGATAAGATCTCCACTGTTTACCCTGTTAGTTAACCCTATTTGCCCATCTATCTAAGTAACCTTGTGGGATCTGATCTTCGTTGTTATTTTTCCTTTCACCTGACTGAGCTAATGGTTATTGTGCGCTATTTCTCCCTCACATCCTTGTTTCATTGGTTTCATCCCCCGACTACTCTTTCACTTGAAAGCCAATTTAGTTTAGTTGTTTTCTTACACCTTAGTCTATTTTCGGTGCTCTTTACTTCTGCAACTTAGATAATTAGCATTATGTTAGTGTTGATTTAGAAATTCTATTTAGGCATAATTGTTTAACTAGTTAGCTAAGGTATGGTGTGATTTAGAATTACATGTTTATTTCTTCATTACTGCAGTAGAGTATCTCTCCCTTAGTACAGAGTTTCTCGTCTTCCATCAAAACCAAGCTTCTTCTGACCCTATAGAAGTCTGGCTTGGAACCCTTAGGGTCTCTGTCCAAATGAGCAGTGACAACATGAAATATCTTCATTTGTGTGTATAGCTTTGTCACCAATAAGTTTGTACGAAATGTGGGTTGATAAATAATGCTGGTAACCTTGGGAGTTGCAACATTATTGTTGCAATACATAGGCTCATCAGTATAGTTCAAATAAAGATGTTTCTTCAAACTTTTCTATGGCACTTACATACACCTATCCAAAAGTACATTAAATCAACTTTGAATATCAGATAGAAACAAAGCTAAAATAATGACTATGGTGTTAATATAAGTCCAGCAAAATATTATTCTTGGCTTAAAATGAATGTGTTACACACCCCTTTATATTGTATAGAACCATCCAATGATTGCACAGTAGTGCTAGCTCCTTTTCTTGCATAAAATGAAATAAATAAATAAATAAAAATAAACCAATTGGATCATTTGAAGGGTGACCATTGATGCTAATAGATGTCCAGGGAAAATTTGGGTAGGGCAACACACTGAAAATAACTTTTCCTTCATCCAATAAGCCCAAGGCTACAACATATTGGTCTTGTCTAATAAATGTGCAATATAGGTTGGTCTCCTCAATCAAAATAGAAAAATACTGTAACATGAAAAAGTCTTCGAAATGTGCAATGCCTGACATATTGCAATACATTGGAAATTGAAACAAGAAATGTACACCAATAGTAGAAGCTTCAGTAGAAATGAATTATAACACTATAAGAAGATAATTGCATTCTACAGCTTAATGTGTTTGAGATTATAACATCCATGGGTAACACCTATAAATTAAAACATAAAAGAGAATTAAAATTCATAAAGTTAAAAGGAAAATTTAAATAAAATACCAAAAAAGTATTTATGTGTATAGATCAATGTTTTCAAAATCAAAATCGGTCAAGTGTCAACTTGGACTCCAACTCATACTCAGACTTGCAGTCATTCATGGGTCAACTTAGAGTCCCACTCAGACTCAGACTGACTCAAGCTAGTCTGATTTCAATGACTTGGTTTACTAAAAAATACTTAAAATACTTAAGTACTGATTAAAAATCATTTTTAAAGATTCCAAGCCATTAAAGAAAAAATATATAATGTTTTCTCATGCACATATCATGTAGAGTTTGAATATCTAAAAAAAAATAAAAATGGCATTGAGCACAATACATGTGAATAACAAAATACATAATTATTGATGAATGGGGCTATAGATTCCCTTTAGACTCTAAAATCTAAAAAACATACTACATTCAACTCTTTTTTCCTAGCCTTGTCTTCCTTAAATTTCACAAGTTAATTTTGTACCTGCAATCTAATATGCCATTCTCCTCTAATGGGGTTATTCTTGGGGAAACATGGCCTCTTATACTAGCCAAGAATTTTTTCAACTAGTCTCCCCCACCCCCCCAATGCATTTATTGCAATAACCTACTCATTAAGAAGACCAACATGGATCCATGCAAGCTCTTTGAATCTTTGGGCCATGGTAAAATTCCAATTTGAAAATTCAAATATGCAACATTGGAAACCCTATCTTAACTTCTAGTTATGTAAATTTCATACTGAAAACTTTAAAGTTCAAATTGTTAACGGGTTGAAAGTATGAAACTCTAAAGACATAGGGTATACCTGTCTAGGACAAATTACTGCTCTTCAACGCTACTCCAAAACTCCACATTCTTAATAAGAGAGGACTGATGCAAATGAAGGTGTGGGGCAAGTCATTTTACTTGGTTGACTAAGGTTAGTTTGGTGCAAGACTAGTTGAGCCATGTTTTTATTGGTTTGGCATTAACTGAGCCTCCAAACTAAATATATGGCCAAGTTGACAAGGTTGGCAGTCAACTCAACCAAGTTAACGAAGTCTAATTTGACTTGGACTACTTTTAAAAACTAAAGAGATGTATTCTAGCACAGATCCATTTTAACTCTAGATCTTTGAAGCACAAAGACATTTTCATTTTAAATCCCTTTTGGTCCCACCTAGTCCTTAACATACTAGAGTTAAGAGAGATCTATGCAGCTTGATTAGTTGATGCAAGTAGGCAATATATATTAGACATTGATTCATAGGAAATTAGTGCAACTTGAATAATAAAAACTAACAAAGGTATGAAAATTTCATATAGTGGCTAAAAGGTTTCTCTCTGCAACATAAATGAACAAAGACAAAAAGGGAATAGACAATAGGCAGACAGGAAGAGAGAAGTTGGTTTGGTGACCAAGAGAAAAGCTACAACCATATTAACCAAAGAAGAGGTAAGGACTTACAATTTGTATAAAGCACATTATGTGTCCATGTCACATTCTCATGGCTTACCCCTTTGTCCCATCAATGGGGTGTAAAACCTAGTGCCAACCATGGGGGCCTCCTTTAGATTTACCTCTATCTATCATTGTAAGCACATCTTCTGTTGTTAATGGAGAATAGGTACCATCATTAGAAATGTTTTAATTTACAAGTGTTGTAATGAGTTCCACCATTTCTTGTGCATCATTCTTCCGTCAATCTCCTTAATCCTTATAGCAATACACAAATTTTAAGTATATTATTTGTAACCTAAAAAAACTACTGTTTGTATGATGACTAAAGAAAATAATATAATTATTATTCTTTTCAATAGAAATATGAAAACGTTTCCTTGCCATAGGCAAACATTTGGAAAAACAAAATGGTTTCAATCTGAACATACCACATGGGAATAAGTAGTTGAAAAAGAACAATTCAAAAAATGCCTAGAAAGAATAAAAATTCTAGAATCACCTTGGATTACAATGCAACCAACTACATGATCCCAAATATTTTCACTATAGTCTAGATTGGGAAAGTACATATATATTTCTCCATCACCTCTTGCCATTGCTCCATATTTTTCCTCACTATCTATTCTAACTGGTGGCTCTTTTACACCCAAGATATGTCAAATATATTTTCATAGGAATCTCACATTTCATATAATAAATAAACTACTAAACTCTATATTGAAACAAATTGAAGAAAACTACTGAAAATCCTGTCAGGTGGGTTGTGGTCAAGTGGTTAAAGCAAAACACTTTCAATGCACAAAACCAGGTTCAAAACTACTCGAACACATCTTATTGAATTAATGTGGCCAATGGAGTTATTTACCCCCATCCAAAAGTGGGTGGAAGTCCTAGAAACTTTGATGGCCCATGGTTGTGGCCTATGTCAATAGAGGAGGAAAGATGCAAGTATTGGATGAATTTAATGGAAGAGATACCCCTTCGTCATGGTCTCTAAGAAAAGGTAGATCCCAACTCATTAACAAAGGGGTATTTGCCAACTGAAAATGGAATATCACAAGATCTTGAACTGGATGGAAAAATACCTTCTCTATTGCAGTTGTTAAGTCATTCATGGAATGTTTTACCCTATATGATTTAAACAAAGATGCTTCTTCAAACTTTTCTATGGCACTTACATACACTTATGCAAAAGTACATCAAATCAACTTTGAATATTAGATGTAAATAAAGCTAAAATATCAACTATGGTGTTAATGTTAGTCCCAACAAAAGATTATTCTTGGCTAAAAATGAATGTGTTACGCACCCTTTTAGGCTATATAGAAACTTCCAATGATTTCACAGTAGTGCCAGCTCCTTCTCTTACAGTAAAAAGGAAAAAAAAACAAACAGACAAACCAATTAGATCATTTGAAGCATGAGCATTGATGCTAACAAATTTCCAAGGAACATTTTGGGAGTCAAACACAACCAAAATAACTTTCCCTTCATCCAATAAGCCCAAGGCTACAACATATTTATCTCCTCTAAGAAATCTAGAAAATAGGTTGGTCTAACTAATCAAAATAGAAAAACACCTTAACATGAACAAGTGTTGGAAATGTGCAATGGCTAACATATTGCAGTACACTAGAAACTGGAATAAGAAATGTACACCAATTGTAGAAGCTTCACTAGAAATTAATTATAACATTGAGAGAAGTTAGGTGCATTCCACAACCCATTTTTGTATGAGATTATAACATCCATGCATAACACTTGTAAATTAAAACATAAAATTAAATTAAAATTCATAAAGTAAAAAAGAAAATTTAAATAAATACCAAAACTATACTTATCTATGTGTATAGATCAATGTTTCCAAACTCATAATTGGTCAAGTGTCAACCTGGACTCCAACTCAGACTTAGACTTGGAATTAGTCGTGGATCAACTTGGAATCCCACTTAGACTCATATTGACTCAAGCTAGTTTGATTTCAATGACTTGGTTTACGAAAAGATAACAATACTCAGGTATTGGTTAAAAAATATTTTTAAAGATTCCAAGCCATTACAGAAAAAATATATAAAGTTTTCTCATGCACATACCATGTAGAGTTTGAATATATAAAAAGATTTCAAAATGGTACTGAGCACAATACAAGTCAACAACAGAATACTTCATTATTGATGAACAGGGCTCTAAATTCCTTATAGAATCTAAAATCTGGAAAACATACTACATCGATCTCTTTGTTCCTAGCCTTGGTTTCCTTAATTTTCACAAGTTGATTTTTTAGTTCCAATATAATTTATCTAGTCACCTCTAATGGGGTTATGCTTGGGGAAACTTGGCCTCTTATACTAGCCAAGAATTCTTGTAACTGGTCTCCCCCACACCCAAATTCATTTATTGTAATAAACTACTCATCGACAAGATCAACGTGGATCCATGTAGGGTCTTTGACTCTTGGGGGAATGGTAAAGTTCCAATCTGAAAATTGAAATATGCAACATTGAAAACCCTATACTAACTTCTAATTATGCAAAGTTCGTATTGAAAACTTTAAATTTCAAATTGGTAATGGAATGAAAGTATGAAACTTTAAGGACATATTGCCTACCTCGCTGGGACAGATCACTGCTCTTCAACGTTGCTCCAAAACTCCACATGCTCAATAAGGGAGGTATGATGCAAATGGTGTGGTGGGGTAGGTCTCTTTACTTGCTTGACTATGGTCAGTTTTGTGCCAGACTTGTTGAACCATGCTTTGAATGGTTGGGCACCAACTAGGCCTCCAAACTAAATATATGACCAAGTTGATATGGTTAGCAGTCAACTCATCCAAGTTAACCAAGTCCGAGTTTACTTGGAATTCTTTTAAAAACTGATATATAGAGAGATATATTCTAGCAAAGATCCACCTTAACTCTATATCTTTGAAGCACAAAGAGGTTTGCATTTTAAATCCTTTTTAGGACCAACTAGTCCTTAACAATCTAGAGTTACGATGGATCTATGTAGGTTGATTAGTTGATGTAAGTAGGCAACATATATTAGACATTGACTCATAGGAAATTAGTGTGACTTGAATAATAACAACTAAAAAAGGTATGAGCATTTCATATTTTTACTACAAGGTTTCTCCCTGCAACATAAAGAAACAAAGGCATGAAGGGAACAAATAACAGGCCGATAGGAAGACAAAAGTTGGTATGGTGACCAAGAAAAAAGTTGCAACCACATTTACAAAATAAAAGGTAAGGACATACAATCTGGATAAAGCTCATTATAGGTCCCTATCAAATTCTCATGGCTTACTCCTTTGTCCCATCAATGTGTTCTAAAACCCAGTGCCAACCATGGGGCCTTCCTTTAGATTTACCTCTATCTATCACTGTAATCACATCTTATTTTGTTATTGGAGAAATAGCATAAGTATCATCATTAGAAATGTTTTAATTTACAAGTGTTGTAATAAGTTCCACCATATCTTGTGCATTATTCTTTTGTAAATCTCATGAATCCTAATAGCAATACACATATTCTAAGTATATTATTTGCAACCTAAAAGAACTACATTTTGTATCCTATTGACTTATATGGGCCTGACCTAGGTTCAGAATAATTGTTTAGCCAAACAAATCCCGCAGCTACCGACCCTTTCGACAACAGCCCGTAGAGCGTGGACTGAGGTCTCACCCGAGGTAGCAGGGGAGGGTTCTAGAACTAGGTTTCTGCACTCTTGGGATGTCCAGATGTGGTTTATATGTTTCACGCACCTTTCTGTATCTTTGCACTACTCTCGATTTGTGTAGATATAGACCAAGAATACCTTCTACTTTCTATTATCACGCTATTTACAGATCTAATCTATTTGTTAAAGTATTGGAAGTCAGATCTACCTAGTAGGGTCTTTAAGAAAACATTGAATAGGGTTAACCATTTCGCACACTTATAATAAACTCATATTCACATACATCTATAACATAACCATATAAATCAAACAGATATATTAGCCATAAAGTCAGATCCATGATAACCTATATTTAACATATAATTTTCAGAAGAAACTTATCTTTATTTCCACTTTATCACCAATACATTCAGATCTTCCATGCGCACTCAGCTGCAGGGGTCTACCCACACAGCTGTGGACTCTTCCAGGCCTCTGCACACATAGTTGCAGAGCCTCTATTCACTACCAAAACACTCGACTCAGACTTACAGACACTTTCAGAATCTTCTTCTTAAGAACCAATTACAATTCATATCCAAGATCATACCAAAAAAGAACCACCTTTCCCTCATAGAGTCGTGCTTTATTTATACCTTCCTATGGTCTGTAGACTGACTTACTTCCTATTATTCTATATTATTTCTTTGGCAGACAACCCTTCGACTCGACCTTTTACATTTTGAAGTCTGCATATTTTTGAGGTTTACAATATCATTATCCTACTTTCTAGGCTATCAGACCCAAAACTGTTATGTGGGACCTCCACTACCCAACAGTGCCCCAACACAATCATCTTGGCTCGTCTTGAGTCACTTGTTGGTGCAGCGAGACATGCTTCTGTGCCTTCGTAGTTCACCTTCCCCTGAGTGACGCTCATCATCCTACTGCTTCTTTGTTTTCTCGTAAAATGCTTCGTCTGGCTCCTACTTCGTTGTTTCTATCAATTTTGGTGACTGATAATTTTCATTCTGCTCTGCTTAGTTAACATAGAACACCCCTTCCTAGGATTTTAGCTCTAGTGGGAGAACCGCATCTGGGACCTCCTCGTACGACCACATATATTTTCAACCTTTGTATCTACTCTTCACACAGTCTGTTGTAGCTTTTGTTGCAATTTTGTAAGACTTGTGCTGCTGTCCACGAGATCCCAATCCTCAAGGTCCTTTAGAGATGACTTATTAACTTCATTTCTACCCGTGGTCTTCGTTTTTCCATCCTTTCACCTTTTTGTTGTTGCTCGCTAACTCGCCCCTGGGTGGGGCGACGACATCTGGACCAATTCTACTTCATGTGTCCCCTTTTCTGATACATTCCCCACTATTTATGTTGTCTTCTGTGCGGCGCCTATAGATATCAACACCATGCTCATTAGAGAGTCCTGCTTCTCCATCAACCATATCACCACCCTCGGGCTTAATCCTTGTGCAAATATAATGAATAGCTCCATATCGATAATTAGAATGTACTTTCCAGAAGTTTAGGTATCCCGGTGGATGCCCCTCAGTGATTTATAAGCGAGTCGAATTTCAAACTCATTGGTTCCCGCTTTTTCTAGCACCCTTGTGTAAAAGCTATGGGAGCTCGTTCCATATCTGACTCTTACTCCCTCTCTTAATTGCCCGTCACCTGCTTCCTTTTTCCATAATTCAAACATCTTGTCATGAATAGTGATAGAAATGATCACCTCTCTTCTTAGCAATCCATTGGCTCACTTCTTATCACGCAACAATGATCTTGTTGATGAGCCAAATTGATGCGTAGCCTGGTACACGTGCCTCTTTCCCCTAGACTACTTTACCATCCCCTACTCCCTTTCAACTGGTTGGAGTGGTGAGGCTGTCCCTCGAACAATTAGTCAGGTAGCTTTCTCACCCATGTGGAGCTTCAGGCGATTTCCATTCACTCGGCCTCAGAAGGTGTCTCCATTGAGTTTGGCAAGCTAAACTGCACGCTCATCAGTAACTTCTTTGATGACATAAGGTCCGAACCAATGCATTCAAAGTTTTTTAGGGAATTTCTCGAACTTACTTTCATATAGAAATACTAGATCATTCTCCTTGAAGGTACACACCTTGATATGGTGATCATTCCACACCTTCTCGCGCTGCTTCTATACTTGTTGATGGAATCCAAACAAAAAGCATTCTTGTTATAGACATATTTGGGCAGTAAAACACCTATATTATATGTCCATAAACCAAGGGCTTCTAAGTCCCTAAAAGTGTTGTTTCATACCCTAAAGGAACAAGGTCAGCTGATTACATCATCTCCCAGAAGTTCTCCATGAAAAACTACTCAGAACTGGTCAAAACTGGACCATCTCGCCTACTCCATGGTCAAACTGTGATGTGTCCCACCTAATGCACAGGGTGGTGTAGTGCATACTGAAAATCCCTTCTATGGGGTGCGATGACCGAGAGTAGACAAATGGCAGAGACAGTTTGCAAGGTGGATGATCATGGAATCTTCCAGAAACTTCTCCTGTGACACTTGCCTCTCTGAATTAGCCCAGGGATGAGTAAGAGATCATGAAATCTCAAAGCAGAACTGAGAACTATCAGAGAAATGACACTAATCAAAAACACAGAAGCTAACTCACCCACCTACAAACATCTATATATGGATCCCTCATCCTAGAGATTGAGAGGCTGGAATTTTGCATCTTGTAAAGAAGTGCTATTGGTTTCTTTGTGGAACATCATTATGTTGGGTGATCTAGATTTTCATGAGGTGAAGAAGGGCCTTCATGCTAGGAGTATGGGGCTGGGTCAGATCAATGGGTTGTAATCCTCTCTTCTACTACTTCTATCAATAAAGCTATTTGAGTTTTCCTCCATATTCTTGTATGTCTTTGAATCTTGAATTGATATATGCATTGGAATGGTCAATATATATCTGATCCTATATTGTTTATGATCATATATCTCTATGATTTGATGGTATTATGTTGCTTTGACTCTACAGGTGTTCTTTGAAGCGAGACAAGTGAGGAAGGAGTGGCAAAGATCTGTCAAAGGGGAGAGGAAACATGCAAGGAGCCAAGTGGAAGACTAAGGTTGGTATTCTCTGCTCCTCTCTGATCTATTTCTCATAAAGGAAAACAAAAGTAACATTAGGTTGTTTGTTACTAAGTTAACTACCCATCTTAGTGGGACTAGCAACTCTGAATGGACACTAGTTTTCCTGATAACAAAATGGTGACTCCATTGGGGAGTGAATAACTTGTTTTCTTGTTTCTAGTTTGTTTACTTTATAAGTTATAGACGGAGCCTGAAGTGATGCCAGCTAGCCTTTGAACTGCGTTTGCTATGCAAATGCAAAGTAGATAAATGCTATTTTAGTCAATCTCCGAGTTAGTTTATGAATTAAACATCTGACTTGCAAACATCCTAAGTGTCCTAGTGGTGGCTCAAGTAACCGCATTAGATCAGCCCCTATGTTTTGTATTTACTAACTATCATTAGCTCAACCTAAATTCCTAAACTAAGATGCAATCTTTGACCAAAAACCAAGCCCAATCTCTTCCCTGGACCATCGCACTGTCTCCTTTTGATAGTCTTGATGCATCACACCTATGGTGCGTTGTAGGTGAGATGCATCCCTGTTTCCCTATGTTATAGGTGCGATGAGAAAATAAGATTGTTTCTGCCTCTAGATTTTGGTTTTTCTTCATTCTCTTCAGCTTTATTCAGGAGTTTTGTATTATGTGATTAGTATACCACTATTGAAACTCCCTTCCTTTGCATTATTCAGCCTCCATTGTACAAAGAATTATGAATGTTTTTATGTATTTTTTTCCATTTACAGTTCTCCTTTACAAACAATAGCTTAATCGAACTATCATCTTTTAATTTGAAAGTGTTGCAATTGTTGTTTTCAGTCAAAGAAAAGAATCCTCCTCTTTTTGATAGTCAATTACACTATTACTCTTGTATTTGATTTGAATTAATAGTATCTCAAGTGTCGAAAGCAATTTTGAACTCAAAATTGCAAAGTATCGTCTTAGTCTTCCTTTCATATTTTGAAAAGAAAATTGTTAGTACTGTCGCTTTGAAAGAAAAGATAGTTCATATTTGTACTTAGCATTATTTTCTCCATTCACACATTAAGAAAGCGGAAAACAAATACATGCATGTGCATTTGCATTTAGACTTCTTGTGGATATTGATTTAGGATAGTGCATCTTAGTGTGTGCTCCCTGCTCTATGTTGAAAGAATTCCGCTTCTCTTTCCTTAGTAGCTAGGATTTTCATTGCAAAAAGAGAAATAAATGATTGTTTATCATCTTAGATTGCATATTTAGAGTTGTATATCTACATCATGCGATGAACCTTAAAGGCAAACTTCTTAAGAAAGATCAACTATAAAATAAATTTCAATGAACATAACAACGCTTTGGAACCTAACACACAACATTTAGAAGTCTAGGCTAGAGACGTATTCCAGTGTCGTAAAGCCTGGTAGCTGTCGCTTTTATCATAGGTTGGGTGATTCCTCCTCTTTGAGACGATAAGTTCCAGTACAGACTTGTGCTCCCATGTACCGTAGAGTATATATTGGGAGACCACAATAGGCTATATCCTTTATCCTTAGGAAGCTGTGTCTACTGCCCTATTGATGGCAATGCACTAAACAAAGCATTCGGGAAGATTGACTACCGTCCCGTAAAATGTATTATGCAATTTTGTGATTGGTTTGGTAATCCATCTGTCTAGATTTCCATACTAGTCACTTTCGATCCTTTTCAGACTCCTCAAAAGGAAAAGGTCCATCTGAGCACTTGTCACTTCAGGATCATTAAAAATCAAAGGCGACTAGAGTGATCTTTAGCTTTTTCACGACTCTTAAAAATTGAAAAAGCAGGTTGTGTCAAAGAGTCATAAAATTTATTTTAATCCGAATAACACTACTGTTCCCTTGTTGATCTTAGGTTGAAAAAATGGAGTCGACCAACCAAGGATTTCCCCTTGGGGGAAATCCTAGTCCTTTATCCTCTTGGGGAGATGTTGGTGCACCTCATATGGCCACATTGTCCCTTCTAGGGCTGACAATTTGCCTACCAGTATGGCTCTTCTCGACCTCCATCGTTCAAAGCACTGTGATTCTTGAGCAATCAAATCAGCAACCAAATGATACTGGAGTTACCCCCCAACCTTCTACTTTGTTTGTTTCTCCCTCTCCTTCTTCCTCTTCACTTGGTAAAGCTAGTTAAGATAAAAACCAAGTAACTGAGAAGAAGAAGCCAATGGCGAAAGGGGGCAACCAAGCATCGTCTAGTGAAAATCCACACATTGCGCCGTCCAAACCTAAATCTCCATGTGTCATTTGAAAATGGTACAACTATCATCGAGATTGTCCTTGAATCCCACGGATCTTAAGGGACTGGTCTCCCCGCTTGCACAATCCGGTCTCCTCAACTTTTGACGATCATGTTGAAAGTACACCGTCAACTAGTGAAAACAAAGTCACTGGACAAAAAGGAATATCTGAAATTCCTTGTAGACTATGTGAAGGCGATCATGCCATCCACCGTTGTCCCTTCCTAAACGAAGCTAATAGAGTCTTGCATAATCGTCCTACTTCACCGCTATGGCTTCCTCCTGGATACAAGAAACTCTTGCCGAGTCCATCAGTAGTTAAAAATCTGACTAACACACCTTTGTGGTCGGTCGAAGCATCTATAATTGAAGATAAACCCTCTGAGTCCACACTAGACCAAAGTCAACAGGTCGAGATGGTAGTCGACCCAGTCTTGTCTTCAGAAGGTCTACCTTCAGATGATATAGTCACCAAGGAGAATGAGAATTCCATTGTTCAAATTCTTTTTGTAAATATAGACTCTGATGAACATGGGGGCAATCTACCCATTCCTTTACCATAGGAAGGAAATTCATCAGAGATGTATCCAACCATTTATTTGGTCCCACCTCCAAGCAACCTAGTCATTTCCTTCAATTGGAATCTACTAGGTAGACCCTGTCTACTGTCTAATGTACCATTCTGAATCATAGTACAAACTTACAGAATGGTCATGGTTGGTACTATCATAGATGAAGGGGCTTCTGTGAATATCCTTTCCTCAACTACTTGGAAAGCGCTTGGTTCACCATCGCTTCTGCCTAAGATGCTAGATCTAATAAGCTTCAACAAAGGAACCAGTCGACCATTAGGGATCCTTCCAAGTTTGCCTATAACTTTGAGGAGGAAAACTATCTACCTAAACGTAATGGTAGTCCAAGGACCTTTAGATTACAATCTACTCCTTGGGCATGACTACATTTATAGAATGGGAGCTATTGTTTGCTCGCTCTTTTGAGTGATGTGTTTTCCACATGAAGGCAGAGTAGTCCATCTTGTAGACCAGCTTTCATTCCCCAGTTCAAACATAGCTAATAGTCAAGTGCCATCCCTAATTGATATTTTTGTGCAAGGAACATTTCATAAATCTCCAATTAATCCACCTGACAAACGCAAGCGATTTGGTGAATGTGACTAAATCCAGGGGGCATGCACCCTGGTCTGCTTTGGCAAGAAAACTTTAGGTATAGGGTAGGTTTCCATGGAGGATATGTGACTAGTCTGATGATCCTATCCATTTAGGAAAATGGATCAGTCTAGAAAAATATTCCCCCGTCAAAGGTTCTGTGATTAGGACTGACAATAGTCACCTTTGTCCATTTCGATGGACAGAGCCAAGGAACTGTTTCTGTCTTCTATGCAGGTGGAACCATCTTGTGGATGCAAGAACTTCTGTATGGTAACCTGGAAACTGTACTTCGCTATACCTAGGGGCATGCAAACCTTTTGCATGCAAGTGAAAAGTGACCATTTATATTCTTAGTTTGTAGGTTCTTATCACTTAGACTCATAGGATTGGTCGTTCCGAGCTTGCATAATGAAAGGCTCTCCAACAAAGTTACGAATGGGGCAAGCTCCCTAAAAACTGAACCTACTGATGAGACATCGTTATTATACGACTGGGACGAGTAGTTTTACACGAAGTTCAAGCTCATTAAAAAATAAACCTAGCAATGAGAATATGTTACACCAGAGTTCAAGCTCATCAAAAAATGAACCCGCTTCTGGTAAATAACCATTGCGATGACATAATTATCAACTTTTGAGCCTTGGTCATGTTCTTACCATCACCTCCACTCTTTCTAGCCAATCATATGCCTCCATTTGATTGTTTACCCCTTTTGAGGAACAACTGCGACGAATCATTCTATTAGCGACCTTCTTTACACTATCATGATTGAAAAGTTCCAAACCTTACCTGGAACCAACTACTATCCAAAATCATCACTCATTCCTTAAAAAACAAGTCTTCTTTAAGCTCTTTTCATCTGACTCGTAAAATATGAAAAGATTGCCAAGCAATTGGCCTCTCCAGCTCATTAAAGTGATTGGAGGTGCCATCCCTCCTCTAGATTTTAATCTTTTTGGACCTGAGGGATCATTGCACAAAACGATCGAGTGATTTTATTGTTCATCTCATTAAAACTATCAAAAAGTCATCCCTTTCGTATTATTTTATACTTTTGTAGACTTAAGGGATTATATTATGAAAAATGATTACTAGGGTTTTCTTTCTGACTCTTTTTAGAATCTCTAAAATTGAAAAGAACCAAGTTTTCTTTGTCGTTAAACTCATTAAAACAATAGCGACAAACTTGTCCATACAGACAAGAACGAGTTTCACTGTCACTAGGCTCGTTAAGACATAGCGACGGGTTTGCCTGAAGGGAAAATTATAGAACAAGCATATGTTATCCTCCTCAAGCTTGAAAAAAATAAGGAGGTACTGGTCAAAAATGACTGGGGAAAGATTGGGAAGAAAATTTGAAGAAACTTTATTGGTAGCAAGTCGCTCTTGAACATGACACTTTCACTCCACCACCATGATTGAGTGGGGTTGGGTTATTCCGTTCACTGGTCATATCACCATTGGTCCATCATACCATCCATATTTGGGGTTAACACTAGCAATCCATTTTAGTGTCATCGATATGTTCAAGAGAAGTCATTTAGAGAATTCACTAACCCAGCTTGTGTCTCGTCCACTGCAATACCTTCACACTTCATTCTTTCATGACTGCCACCCTGAACCTTGTATCATCATATCGTTTTCACCTTCACAAAATAATTTGCTCCATTTCAATTCGTAGATGTGGGATTCATTAAGTCCCTCCTATGACGGGTCACTTCTTTTCGACGTCAACTCATTATCCAAGAAGTTGACTTAGGAACAACCCTTTCAGTACTTTGAAGCTTGCATACCTCAATGGCAAGTTTCTCACTTCTGGTGATAGGTTTACATCAATGGTCTTTGACCGAAATATTTTGCATGGTGTTCGATGTCAAATCCCATTTTCACACCACGTGAATTATACTACAGTACCTTGAGGGTGACTATCATTATCGGTGATTCCTCTCACGCCTGTTAACAACTTACATCATTGGCTGGTAATTAGGTAATGTCTTTCCATGTTCGGCTTCAGAACATCTTTTCACATGGATCGACTTCTACTTCAAGTGAATATTGAATGATTTTGAAGACCCCGGATCTAGTTTCATCCATCAAGGTTGTGATATATTCAAGAAAATAAAGACATCAAATGTACATCATAGCTGCATAGATAATCATCCAAGCTAAAGGATGATGGCTCTACTAGAATCATCAGTCTCCCATATAAACGGTTGTCTATCTTATGTACATGAAAATGAATTTATAAATTTGAGCATGGGAATGCCCACCTTAGCTAGATCATGAAAGTATTATGAATATAATGTATTGTATTATATCTTATTATAGGTCACCTTCCAGTTTGAAAAACCTTGGATCCTCATGATAAAGCATTTCACCCGACATCAAAAGATTTACGACCTCATGCTTTAGGGGGGCAATTGTTATAGACATATTTGGGCACTGCAACCCAAATCTTATATGTCCATAAACCAAGGGCTTCTAAGTCCCTAAAAGTGTTGTTTCATACCCTAAAGGAACAAGGTCAGCTGATTATGTCATCTCCCAGAATTTCTCCATGAAAAACTGCTTAGAACTGGTCAAAACTAGACCATCTCACCTGCTCGATGGTCAAAGTGTGATGCATCCCACCTAATGCACATGAGGGGTGCGATGCATACTGAAAATACCTTCTATGGGGTGCGATGGGTGAGAGTAGACAAATGGAAGAGACAGTTTGCAAGGTGGATGATCGTGGAATCTTCCAGAAACTTCTCCTGTGACACTTGCCTCTCTGAATTCGCACAGGGATGAGTAAGAGATCATGAAATCTCCAAGTGGAACTGAGAACTATCAAAGAAATGACACTAATCAAAAACCCAAAAGCTGACTCACCCACCTGCAAACATCTATATATGGATCCCTCATCCTAGAGATCCAGAAGCTAGAATTTTTCATCTTGTAAGGAAGTGTTGCTGGTTTCTTTGTGGAACGTCATAGTGTTGGGTGATCTAGCTTTTCATGAGGTGAATAAGGGATTTCATGTTGGGAGGATGGAACTGGGTCAAATCAAAGGGTTGTAATCCTCTCTTCTACTACTTCTATTAATAAAGCTATTTGAGTTTTCCTCCATATTCTTGTATGTCTTTAAATCTTGAATTGATATATGCATTGGTATGGTCAATATATATCTAATCCTATATTGTTTATGATTATATATCTCTATGCTTTGATGGTATTATGCTGCTCTGACTCTACAGGTGTTCTTCAAAGTGGGACAGTTGAGGAAGGAGTGGCAAAGATCTATCAAAGTTGAGAGGAAACAAGAAAGAAGCCAAGCGGAAGACTGAGGTTGGTATTCTCTGCTCCTCTCTCATCTATTTCTCATAAAGGAAAATGCAAGTAAATTTAGTTTGTTTGTTTCTAAGATAGATACTTGTCTTAGTGGGACTAGGAGCTCTGAATGGACACTAGTTTTCCCTATAATAGTTCCTCCTCTAGTTCCACTAGCTGCGTAAGCCTTTCCCCCAACACCCCGCGGTCTGCCATACATGTGGTTGTCGTGATCCATAGACTAGGCATAATATATTCCATAGGCATAACGGCCTCCTTGACATAGACTAACTGACAGGCTCTAGCCCGTCAACTTCTTGCACGTGTTTCAGTATGCCCATAGCACAATAGCGATGTGCAAGTCGTAGTCATTTCACTGCACATTACAGACCTTGGTCAATGTGGGCTCCAAGATTTTGTTGAATGCCTCAAAGATCCCATTCACTTGGGGGTGGTATGGCGTACTCTTTTGGTGATATATCTGGAATTCCTCAGTGAGTGCATTGATTGTTTCATTTAGGAAATGTTTTCATCAATCGCTCATGAGAATTTTGGGACATCCAAACCTTGTCAGTACATTCTCGATCAAAAATTTCATAGTTGTTACAGTCGTGCAATCCTTAACTGACTGTGCCTCTACCCATCAGGTCAAATATTCTGTCGTGGTGATGATATAGCGTGTGTCCATATTCCCTCGTAGCTCGATAGGTCCTATGATGTCGATTGCCCACTTCTTGAATGGTTCTAGCGTCATCTATGGCTGGAGCAGCATTTCATCTCTTCATGATGGTTTCCCCATCCGTTGACATATGCCATAGGTTTGGTAGTATGCTTTCAAATCCTGATGCAAAGTGGGCCACCATAATCAAGCGCGAAGAATCTTCTGGGCTATGGTGTAACCCGCATAATGTCCGCGAGCAACCCCCCCACGTGCTTTGGCCGGGATTTGTCCTTGCTCGAACTCCAGGACATGCATGTGGAATATTTCATCATTTCCCATTTTGTAGAGGCGTCCTGCAATCATGGTGATGTCTCCTACGCATATCACCAATTCCTTCTTCTGTTGAACAGAATATCCCTGTATCACGGTTCTTGTTTAAGAAATGGATTATATCCTCAAAGTGACCATCCTCTATGCGCATCACATATAGCTATCCATCTGAGAGTCCATCCTATAGATTTGTGGGTTCTTCACCGGTCTCAATTCACGACAGGTGATCTCAGCTTCTCGGTAGTGGAGTAATTCTTCTCATCTTTTGGCAACTGGAGACTTGCGAACACAATCGAGTGGTCAACTCCCCCCACTTGGTTGAGTAAGTACTGCCCCCAACATGATACATGACGCATCGATATACACATGAAATTCGAGGTCCTATTTTGGAATGACTAATATAGGGGCTGATGCCATCTTTTCCTTAAGCATCTCCAGAGCTTTGTTGCATTCCTCATTATAGCAATAACTGGCATCCTTTTTTAGCAAATGTTCCATTGGAGCCATGATCTAAGCATAGATTTTTATGAACTTCCGATAGTAGCCTGTGTGTCCCAATGTGGCGCGTAATTGTTTGACACTTCACGGTGCTTGTACGTTGAATATGATGACGATCTTTGCCGGATCCACCATCAAGCCTTGCTTACAGACCACATGGACCAGTAGGTTCCCAAATGGGGCAAGGAAAGTACACTTCTTTAAGTTTAGCACAATCTAGTGTTGTCGACAAGTATCCAACATCCACCATAAGCTCACTAAGTGCTTCTTAACTAGTCCAAACACAGTCCAGTCATCAAGATAGGCCTCTAAGAACTTGTGTATAAATTCTACCACTATTTGTGTAAATATCACCAGTGCATTATTTAGTCCAAAGGGAATCACCGTGTACTGAAAGCAATTTCATTCAGTGGCAAATGTCATTTTACTCCTGTCCTCTAGTGTGATCTTGATCTGGTGGTATCCTGAGAACCCATCCATGAAGGAGTAGGCTTCCTCGCCCCCCCTCCCCACCCCCCCGCAAAATTTTCTAATACCTCATCTATAAACAGACTTGGAAATTGATCATTAACGTAGACAACATTGAGATTCCTGAGATCCTCGTAGATATGAATCTCACCCTTCTGTTTCTTCTCCTGCACAACCATTTGACTTACCTAGTCAAACTCCTCGATTGGTTCAATGATTCCTATTGCCAGCATGTTGTCCACTTCTTTGCAGACCTTTGCTTTATATTTTGGGTTCAATTAGTAGGGTTTCTGCTTAACTGGTTTTGCATCTAGCTTCAACGTTATCTTCATCATTCCCAGGTCTCCTAGGATCCCTTTTAGCTCTGTGATTTTTGTTGAGAATAAATCTTGATATTTGCGAAGCAATTCAATGACCTTCTCCACTGTGGTGTCATCGTAATAGTCCCCAAGCATTGCATACTTTGGCTCTTCTTTTGTTCTAATATTGACTTTTCTCATTTTCAACGGCACTGTGATATCTGGTTCTTCGATTTCGAGGCCATGCACCTCACGGCTCCCCTCTGATTCTGGAATATTGACATTTCGCAGATCACCCTCATCATCTTCTAACTGGACATTATAGCATTTGAGAGCCTGGATCAGCTGTCACGACCAGTTGGGCTGCGTAGTTTCTTCTAGTTCTAGTGACGTTTTGAAAATGGCAACCTTTAACCGCTGTAACGTGTCATCCATGGGATCCATCCATTGATCTAAAAAGAGGAATGTCAGCAAAAATCATTTGCACAAGATATCCCACTCGACTGTGTCGTGCTGGAGCTCTACTTTAGTAAAGCAGTTTCTGGGAATGACATACACGGTATGATAAGATAAGTGCACCCATTCTGGTTGATGTTCTTCTCCGTAGGATTTCATCCATCTGGTAAGGTGCATGCATAGGTCATCACATCCATTGTATTTCTCTTTTATGTGTAGTTCTAGCTTCCCAAATCTGATCTTCATCATGCGTCTCTAGCTGCGCCAATCGTTGAAAGTCCCTTCATGTGTGCCCCACCATCACGTAGGCGTCGTGCACAACACCCATCTCAATGCATCAAACCGTCGGTGCTTTGGTACTACGATTTCGAAATTGGTTAGGAAATCATCTATTATTGTCAGCCCATCATACATCGGTAATTCACGATCTTGGGCCCTTACATAGCATAGAGATGTAGTCATCATATTGCAGTGTAGCGTAGTCACTCCATTGAACCTGTTATGCCCCTGCTCATCTTCTTCATCTGAATCAGTGGTGCAGATTCTACATAGCCCCATGATATTCTTCTATCCTCTGTTGTCTTGCCCCATTCTTTCCTTTGTGCAGTTATTCTATAGATACCATCTAATTTGTTGCTGCTTTCTTTGTTGCACATGGGTTCAATATAATGAGCTCCTTCATCTGGATCTAGCAAAACAACTACGTGGAGTGACTTTGTTTCAAATATTATTGTCCACTTCTTTAAATTAATAACCCAGTTCATGTCCGTAGCCCAATCTATTCCTAAAAACATAAGATAAGGTGTACTTTCATCCATGAGTTCAATCACTTCAAAGTCTGTCTGAGTACTTGTGCTATCAATATCTACTATAATTCCTTGTAGCCTTCCCATGGCCAGGAGCTTCAACTGATTTTCCGTCTAAAATTGGATAGGGGACCATTGTAGTGTAAGCTTACCCATGTGCTCCCAAGTCTATTTAGGCAATACGTTGGCATCTGAGCCCATATCCAGAATGACTTGATCCATCTCATAATCACTGATCTGTGTTGTTAGTCACATTTCCCTACTAGTCCGCAATGCATGTCTTCCCAACTTTCAAGTGAAACGAGGTTCACTCCATCCTGCACAACTATTTATCAATTCCTGTAAGCCTTTAATCGCCCTGTTGTCACGAAGAAATTTTATACATGTCTCTAAAAAGGTAGTCATCATCGAGGGATCCTTGTTTGGCTCAGGCTGATCCCTATTACCTAGGGTAGAGACCTCTGCAAAGCTTTCCCTAGCTTTTAGGTTCATCTCCTTACCAATCCCTACATCTTCATTAAGTCCCTTCTATCCACTCATGTGGCCGTGCCACTTCTCAGTACCATGTTTACTTGGGGATCTTCCTTGTAGGGTTCAAACCTCATCATTTGCATGTTCTAGGTCATTGTTGGTTGCAAGGCCCTTTTTTCACAAATCTGTGCTATCAGTGTAGGGCAATATATCAGCTCATGATTGAATTTCTCACAAGAACTGCATGAAATTCTAGTCGAGTTGGTACAATCTCGCATGTAATGTCCTGGACCTCTGTATTTTTAATAGATTAGCCACCCACGACCCATTCTTAGCCCCATTCTACCCCTTCCTTATCCATAGCCCTGGAACCCACCACGCATGATCACTGTGGCTAGATCCTGAACCAACATCTCAGTCTGTGTTCTCTAAGCAAGTGATTGGTTCATTAACAATTGGTAGCTACAACAATATTTTTTTCCTCATGGTCCAACAATCTACAAAACTTTCAAAATATATGTTGGGGGGTTTGGTTTTATTTTGGTAGCAGATGATAGTTATCCGTGTTGTGCTTTCCTCCCACCTGAAAAATTGTGCACTAGAACGGGGTTGTTGTGCTTGGCGTTGCCTCTAGTCATAATGGTGTTGGTCCCCCCATTGCCGCATAATTCACTGAGACTGGGAAGTGATCTTTATCATAACCCTAACTCCTACACCATACTTCCTCCCAGACTTCTGGTCATGGTTCCTGTTCCTATTTTAACTTCTTCATTTCCAAACACAAATTTTGGATCTGCGCTTGGATTTTCTAAACTCTGAACCCTGAGTCTTGTAACGAATTGTCGTGCAACTTCATTAATCTCTCTAATGCTTCAGCCTAGGTTGAGATCTTCTGTTGTGACAAAGCCATCCTCAGATGTGGTGTTAATGATGCCATAAACCAAGCGTAGTGCTACGCATCTGTCAATGTCATGTTAGCCTCACGAATAGTACTTTTCAGTCTTTGGTCGAAATTCCATGAGGTTTCTGTAGGCATCATCGTGATCTCCTTTAACCCTATGATTGACTGTGTTTTTCACTTTGACTGGTTAAATTATTTCTTTAACTCGGTCTGAATTTCTGTTGTCCCCGCCGTTGGGTGATCACTTGAGTAATTTATGTACCATGTCAGCGCTTGGTCCTACAGTGTGCTGAGTAGGGTAGCCTTTTTGATATTATCATCTGCAATTCGCCGTGCATTCCATACTAATGTTAGCATGAACCAGAATTATTCTAGGTCTTCGCACCCTACTCCCTTAAATATCAGTAGCTGGATCGCGCTCGTGATTGTTACCCTTGTCAATGTACTCTGAATTACTATTACTCCTGGTCCCTTCGATCCTTTAATTATTTCACATCCGACACCCCTTAGGTACATCTCAGTCCTGACAACGAAACCATTTGTTGACTTGTATGGGCCACCCCAGGTTTGAAAGAATTGTTTAGCCAAACAAATCCTGTAGTTATCGGCCCTTTCGGCAACAGCCCACAGAGTGTAGACTAAGGTCTCACCCGAGTTAGTAGAGGAGCGTGCTAGAACCCGATTTCCGCACCCTTGGGATGCCTATATGTGGTTTAGATGTTTCACGGACCTTTTTGTTGGCATTTTGGCACTGATTTAGAGCTATGGCACAGGTGTTGTCCTTGATGGCAACTCTCTTTGGTAACAGATCTCAGTTTAGGCTTTCAGAATGAATAAAAAGACATATACGTAGGTTCATTTAGATGAAGATGCGTATACACACGGGTTAGACGTTACAAAAGCACATATATGTCGGAGAACTTACTTTTGGACCGTGGTACTTAGTCCTTGGTATTTGAATCTATCGTTTTGGACCATGGTCTCTCGTCATATGTGTTGATCCCAGGTATTGGATCCATGATATTGATTTATTATGGTTTTGGACCGTGGTATTATGAAATACATAAGACTATAAAAGAGGAAGGAGATCATTTGGCAAAGGATCATCTGAATTATTATTGAATATCTGATAAAGTGCTAGATCTGGAATACTGGTAATCGGATTATGGTGCATATATAGATCTAAATGAATGAGGAACCCCAGTGCAAAGAGAAGGATAAGTTATATTGATGGGTCATAATCTTTAAGCTTGAATGATAGTATCTTTGTATGATTTTGGTCTGTTATATGCGGCACTTGCTTGATCTATAACAACTGATAATCTGGGTTAATTAGTGTTTGAATATCTGAAAGAGTGAATTATCCGTTATAGATCTGTACGCAGGTTCAGTGAAGCTAAGGCACATATACACACTGGTTCAGTGAATGAAAACAACATATACATAGGTTATTCCAAACACAGAGGCGTATGCACGCATGCTGTAGGATACTGAAATAACGTATATATTTTGAGTTGTGATCTAGCTGCTTCTGTTTATTGCTGCTGTGTTTTGGGTTTAGATTTTGGTGTGTGGTTTCTGGTACTGTGTTTTGGGTACAACTGTCAGAGAAGTATCTACTTGATTCAGATCTAATTGGTGAAAATGAGATTGATTGATGGAGAAATTCTTGATGGTTGATTAATGTTCATGGATCCAGTCTTAAAATTTATGAAACGTGGTCCCTGGAAGAAAGAGAAGGTTTTAGCCTTCAGTAGGCCAACACCTACGCATTAGTATCTTGGCTAGTGCAAGAGCTAAAGTGGGTTGTAGTTCCCTTCCAGGAGAAGCTGGAAAACGAGAGAGGGTTGTATCTCTCTGTAGGTTGTAGCCTGCGTATTTGTAAAGGATTGCACCAGTACATTGTAAACGAAGTTTCTAATTTAAAATAAGATAGAGACGAATTGCAGCAGGTGGTTTTCACCCACATTGGGTTTCCACCTTATATCTTGTGTTCTTATGTGTGACTGCCTTTCTGCTCTGCTTTACTGTTTCTGGTTACTAGTTATTTGATTCTGAAACACAGATTAACAATCAACATCAGAAGGATAAAGTAAATTGAAAGTTTGCTTTGTATACGCGGGTTTCCCTCTGCATAGTTGTGTATATACGCAGGTTTAATTAACTGAAGTAGTGTATATCATTTGATTTTTGAAAAGGAATATTTGACTTGATAATACTAATTCACCCCCGCTCTCATTGTTATTTCCAACAATTGGTATTAGAGCCGGTCCTTTAGAATAATCTTGATCGCTTGAAGGAATATCTTTCATCATGAGCAATTACGAGAGGGAAGCATCAATCAGGCCACCGACTTTTGATGTGAGAAACTTTGTATATTGGAAGGTAAGAGTTACTGCCTATCTTCAATCTCTTGGTACAGAAGTCTGGGATATCATAGATACAGGGTATACGTTTCCATCAGCAACTCCTACAGATCCAGCTGAGAAGAAGAAATATGAAACAAATGCAAAGGCAGTCAATACTCTATTAGGATGTCTATCTCAATCAGAATTTGTCAAGGTTATGCAGTATAAATCAGCAAAAGAAATATGGGACAAGATTTTACTGAGCTATGAAGGAGATGATCAGGTAAAACGAGCAAAACTTCAAACCCTCAGAATTCAGTATGAAAATCCCAGAATGCATAATGATGAAAGTGTGGCTAACTATTTCCTCCGTGTGGATGAGATTGTTAATTGTATGGAAAACTTGGGTGAAGAAACAAAAGAGGCTGTTATGGTTGAAAAAGTTCTAATATATTTGTCCCCTAAGTTTGAATCTAAAGTTTCTGAAATAGAAGAAAAGGCGAATCAACAAAACCTTACAATGTCACAGCTTCACAGGATTCTAACTGCTTATGAAATGAGGAAAGGGAGACCATCAAAATGGAGAGAAGTGGCTTTCAAGGCTTGAGGCAAGGGAGACTACTATGAAGAGGAAGAAGAATCAAATTTTGTCAAAAACCTTCAACGGGGTACTGGAATATTCAGAGGTAAGTTACCTTTCAAATGTTTTGCTTGTGGGAGAGTCGGTCACTATGCTGCCAAATTTCCTCATAAGGATAAAACTAACAAAGGGAAAAAACCTGTTAGATGGAACAAGAAACAGAATAAGAAAGTTACTACACTCATGAAGATAATGATGGTCTTTCAAATAGTGATGAAGATGAATGAGGTAATAACTAAAAACTTTTAATGGCCTTTGAAGATGATGATTACTGGTGAGCTCCAGTATTGTAGCAATAATGCTACAACTCCTGAGGCTTCCTGTCTCTCATTTTATCAACCCAATTGTTTGTACAAACTTGGAAGCGACGGTGCTATATGCACAAGTACTAGCTCTTGTCGCAGCTGTCACTTGGTCAGTTGGCACAAGTCCGCTAGGGCTCAAGCCAACTTCTATAGGCTCACAGAAGAAGCTTTATCAATGATGGACGAAAGCTAGCTCAAAGGAGACTAAGCTAATTGACAAAAATGAACTACAAGTAAATCAAAGCATGTAACCCTAGGAAACTCTAATTTGACTAGTCTAATCTCTATAAAGCAATGAAGATGAGTAATACTTCTACCAATGCTGCTGTTACCTCTAATGCATGAAAATGCATGGATCTAAACTACTTGCATCATAAAAGACATGTTTTTGTACTTTTTCATTAAGTGGGTGGAATGATTGTGATTTTGTGCTTATTAGGGTTTGATTGTGCAGGTTGAATGAAGAAGGGAGGAAAGCATGGGACTGGTTGGGGAGGCTAGGTGAGGTCCCTATGGACCCTTGGCATTCATCCACAGAGGTTTTCCACGTTCAGAAGCTCAGCAACCGCGTGAATGACATCCTACAGGATGTCTGCAGGGGATCCTACAGGAAACTCAGGGTTTTCTACAGGATGTCTCTGAACTGCTACAGGATGATCTACCGCGAAGGATTTAAGTGATGGGGACAGTGATGGAAGGGTAGGAGAGGATGTGTGAGGCAGGGATCAGGCTGGTGAGGGCTCAGAAGTGGAAGGATGAGTTGGGAAACAGGTGTAGGGAGTGGGTTGAAATAATGTCTGTGAAGGGTCAAGGAATGAAGCTACGTGAGGAATAGGAGATGTTTAGGAAGGGACAGAACGCAGTGTAACTCAAGGTAGCGTAATTGCATGCAGGATCACAGTGGAGAGGATGGTAATGAAATGAGAGGGAGGAGAGTGTAAATGAAACAAATGATCAAAACTGTTTATCCAACCAGGAATGCATCAACCTACACTAAGTGTACCATGATTTTATTGAACAGTGATCCCAAAACGCAAAGAGAAATACGTATGGGGCTGTGATGAAGAGATGGGTGGTGCGTGTAAATGACAAGGAAGCATATAAATCCAAATCATAACTATATCAAACAAAATCATGCATGTTTTTGGTGGTCTGCTATGGACTGCACCCCAATCTTCAAACGCGATGGCAGTGAGCCTTAACAACCGTTTTGCTGGAGCTCCAATGGAGGTTATATATCCTCTGCTACACTAAGCAAGTGGAAGCAATTGTACCATAAGCAAAATCTATCTAACTCATACGAAAATCAAATTACCAGACTACCATTCGAATTGCATATGTAAATGAAACTTAAAGTTCTGGAAATGAAATATAAACAACACTACAACAGAGGGGATCTATGGCTCTCAGGTTGGGCCCTAACCTGAGAGCTATAGTCTCCTAATAAAACTCAGGAATCGATCACAAACTGTCCTCTTTATTCATAATTTAAAGTCATGCCAAATTGGCTTACAGCAAAAAACAAAACTGGACTGCTTCCAAAATTATATCATAACCCGAGATATTCAACAACCTATCTAAGGCTAAGGCCTCCATATTTATACAAAAAAATGATGGTCCGCCAAGTAGCCTTGATTCTAGGAGCTCGGCTGTCCAACTGAAAGTTAACTGCGGATTTGTGAGGCAGTCAGAACTGTTGTTCTGGTAGAACAGTTTATGACTGATGTTCCTGTAGGACAACTAGCTGCTTCTGAAACTCGGAGGGGAGATTGATTGGAGCTCGGAGTTCTTGGTGGGAATCACGAGGAATGCCCCAAGACCGTGGACATTACTCCACGAAATCAGCAGAGCCACCTCATTGTCTCCTTGTCTCCTCTTTTGTTGTCTCTTGCTCCCCTTTTTAATGCCAAAACCTGGAATCACAATGCATTAGTCACGTAGATAAAGTGTCTAACCTTCCTCCTACAAACAACATGAATAAACTAAGAAATGCATGCATAAGCAAATAAAGATGAATGGTTTGAGTGAGTAAAATAAGCGAAAATGATTCCAAATTGTACCAAAATTGGGGCTCATCACCCCCCAAGTGGTGGAACTATCTAACCACTGACTAACGAGACAAAAGAACTGATGGAAACAATATTTGAAACCGCCAGTTGTGACTGACATGTAACTGGGATTGATGATACAAGAGTGTTCGGAATGGCAGGTTGCATCAAGATTAAAGTAACAGCTAGTTGGGAAGTCATGTTCATGACGAATAGAACTGACGTAGGCCCAACGCCTGATGCCTAAATAGGATTATGGTAGAGTGATGAGGCACTAGGTGTACCTGAGACTAAGTGCCCTAAAGACACATACCCAAGTGGCAAGATGGCGATAATACCTTCTAAATAAGGGAAACCCTCGGGGGAAACTACAATTTGCAATTCTTCCCCTTCAACAGTCTGTGGAGTAGAAACTTCGGACTCATATGCAGAAGTAACTGGAGCATCACCTTCTGGTTACATGTTTGAAGAAAAACGGCGATGAATGTCCGAACGTGTACTGGGGGATAGTTCCAAAGGAACACCTAGTTGTTTGTACGGACTGTAAGGACATTGTGGTGATGTCTCAACAACATCAAACAAAGGGTTTGGAGGACAGATAACCAGTCCAAGCTGACTGTCAGTGGTCGGTGAGTTCTTTGGATTTCAAACGAGATTATCTAGAGATTCTGGGCCAAGATTAGCATATGACCCTAAATCGAAAGTAGGCAGAGGATGATATGACAATGGTTGAACGCTCAAAACAATTGCGAGTTCAACATTTTGGTCCTCATGTGACTCTGATAAGTCAAGAAACGACTCCTCAAAGAAGATGGTTCAACCACGACCACCTTGTCTTATTTGAAAGAAAAAGTAACTTCATGACTTTAAATTGTCCTTTTAAGTGAATTTAGGACTTGGTCAAGGAGACTAACAAGATGTTTCAGATCGTGGGAAATCAGTTATTAAGACACATAAAAGATTTTTGTTCTTTCATTTTTAAAGAGTCGAGAAAGAAACAAAGATGACTCTATCACTTTCGATTGGAAACGAGCTTGAAAGGACAAGTGCTCGAATGATCTTTTAAGTTTAATGAGTAAAAAAGATCAAATGACTACTCTGGATGATCTAGGTAAACATGATTACTAGGAAACTATGAATTGCAGAATACCTCTTGGCGAACCAAGAAGTACAAGTAGGAAATATCCCCGAATGCTGTGTTCGGTGTATCATGTTTGCAAGGCAGCCGACTCGGCTTCCTAAGGATAAAAGGATTGCAGCCTAGTGGGATCTCCTGTTATATACTCAACGGGATGGGGAGCACAAATCCATGTTAGCGCTGTCTAATGCTAAATCTAACGACAACTACTAGGTTTATAGACGCCGGAACATGTCTCTAGCCTAGACTTTCTAGATATGATCGTTAATGTCAAATGCGCCTTAGGATAATTGAATTCATTTTAGAGTTTATCTTGAGTTAAGTTTCAGTTTTCAGGTCTTAGTGATGCTACTCAAAAAACCTACAATGTAACTAAATGGGACAACAACCTTTCAATTCAATGAAATTCTCACACTAGAGAGGGTAGAAACTATTCAATCAAATGGAAACAATCAAGCAACTAAAAATGAAATGATCTTTCACTACTTCACTTTTTTAAAAAATAAACTACTGAAAAATGCATTCTAATTCCTTATTTCCTGACAAGCACTTATCTATCAATCCTTTCGAAATCAAAAAATTTCTCTTCCTTTTTCAAATGTTGATGCAATTCTAGTTTTTAAGAGATGCAAATCATAATGATGCAATAAGCTAGAATTTCATATTTTCTCATGAAACAACGAAACAAAATTTTTCGCATACAATCCTTCAATGAAAAAGTTTTCGAGACAATGAGCTCTTCAAGCAGATGAAAACATGAAAAGGGAAGTTCATTTAGATCAATGAAATGCTGACTTTACCCAAAACATAAGACCAACAATGTAATCTATGGCAGAAAAAGACGTTCAAGCTAGTAAACAAAACTTTTTCAAACTTGTGTAAAAAGATGTCAAAGTCCTAAGAGGGGCCAAAAACAAATGCAAGGAGAAAACACACCCACAATCGAACATGACGAGTCTACAAGCTACTACATGGGCGACTAGCTAGATGCCCTAGTGTTGCTAGCCACTCAATGACTTAATCAATCCAATAGCAAGATGACAATCCAAGAAGCAAGCAAAACAAAATGTAAAGTAACTTCCTAATCAGGGCGAAAAAAATAAAAAAGGCTCACAAGATAAAAAACACAAGAGCAGAACACACTGGCCAAGATTGGGGTCCAACCCTAATCTTCACTTTCAGGGTCCAGCGTGACTGCCTAACTGGCAACAAGTGCTAGATGTTGGTCAGTGCGATTGTTCCTTCACAATTCATGCTAGTCAACACGATTGTCAGCCAAGTAAACGTGTTGTCCAAGTGAACTAAGGAAAAATAAAATTAAAATTCAATATAGGGACCAAATCTACTACTATGAGTTTTAGACTTAGGCCAGTAAGCAGGAGAAAAGAAATAGAACCAAAGGGAAAACGTGAAACTAGCAAAGTTCTCACGAAATCATGAAATCCAAAACAAACAAAAGATGGGATGCTCCCAGTGGAGTCACCAATTTGTGGTGAAGTAAAATTATAAGTGCAGACACGAATGAATTCCTCTAGCTCGATAATGGGTCTAGCCATAATAGATACATTCCATAAAACCAAAGATTCTGGGTTTGATCCCCAGTGGAGTCACCAATTTGTGGTGAAGTAAAATTATAAGTGTGGACACGAACAAATTCCTCTAGCTCAATCATGGGTCTAGCCACAACAGATACATTCTATGGAATATTTCCTTAGGTTAGAATCAATCAAGAGGGCCTACCTCTTGGTCACTTATCCTGCTTGATGGTGTCCTTGCTTTCTCGCTCCAACAATCTCTCGCTTCCTTCCTCAAGCTCCTGAAACAAATAAACAACAATAGCACATAAACATAATAATAGACAAATTGCAATTCAACCTACTTAATGAGTCAAGAAGCATCAAGACACGAATATGAAATATTACAAAACATGTAGGAAATCAATCGATAGTTGCATATATTAATATCAAAGAGAGATTACAACCATTCGTCTTGACGTTGTAGTCTTCCTCTGACAAGCCCCGATTTCCACACACTTATGCTAGCATTCCGTGATGGCTTCTAACAACAATAGTATAAAGGCTCCTCCCTTTAGACTTCACTCCAAACCAAACACACTTCTCCCTCACACAACTAGATGGCTACAACTAGTAATAGCTTGCTTGTCTAATCAAAACAGTATACCCACACTCAACCAACACTCTCAGTAGCTTGTGCTTGGGAAGAAGGGAGGTTTAGATAGGAAATATGGATGGGAGATGGATCCTCTTCTCATGGGAGAAGGAATTATCGCTTGAGGTAGTTCCATCATTATAGGGGAAAGGAGCCCAAACTATCATCCTCGACCCCGTCTGGCCAAACCATTTACATAACTTCGGTTACAAAGCTTCTAGAGTTAGAAGCTTCAGCTCTAACATTAAAACTTTCCATAACAGGACCAGCACGATTAGAACACAACTCAATCACACTGATCAACACGGGGAATAGTGATAATATTTTCACATTGGTGCGGGGGAGACAAAGGTCATTAGAGTTGGCCTTGTAAGCTAGGAAAAACATAAGTTTAAGGGGAAATGGTGCAAAATGGAAATGATTTGCTCATGAAGAGGGACTTAATGGGAGTTTGTCCATGAAGGCAAAGCATGCAGGGTTCACTATAGAGGTCCTCTAGGATCAAGGATTGGGGAGTATGGGGACAATGATAAAATTTTGTGTAACAAGTTAGGAGGTCATTTCATTCATCTCATCAAATAGAAAGGAAAGTACATGGAAAAATACATCATTATACCACATATTGGGAGTGACTTGAAATTTGATTGCTTAAATCACAACAACAATAAGTTGATCTTGTCCTCCTGAGACTTTTGGCTGTAAACATGACCTACTTCTAAAATGTGGATTTTTGTCTCGAACTTCGTGCCCAAGAATTAATGAAGAAGGTGGATTTTTCGTCATGACTCAGATGCAAAATTTGACTACACCATTGCGATCCTTACATAATTATGGTTAAAATGTGTATAAAGTTTACCCTATTATGAAACTTTCAATTTTGAGCCTTCAAGAAATCTTTTAGATTCCTCACAACATCAAAAAAATATTCTCTAAAATAATCCCATAGAATATTCCTCCTAGAACTAAGCCTCTTGGTTCTGGCATGCAAGGTTCCACAACCTCTTATCATAGTTCCACCTCTAACTGGTTATGTCATTCTCCGACTCCGTTACCCTCGATTGGTTGGTTGAAGGGCGAAATAATGGTTTAATTTTATGGATTTCAGTAACATTACCTAGGTCTCATCCCCTGGCTCAATGGTAAGGTGGTTCGGCTTTTTGTGGATGGTGCGGGTTCAAGTCCTGCGGCACTACTTTTAAATATTAAAACAAATAATTGTTTTACAATTGTAACCGTCTGTTACAAAATATACCACTGTCGTTAATTTTCAAAGGTTCATATATAACTGTTCTCCATATGTGGTTTCCATATATATTAAACGCCGACATTGGTATTTAATTGTCGAATGACTTGGTATATCGTTGCCCACTATAGGCTTAATATTGCATATGTTTGTTTTAACAACCATATTAATGCACATGTTGCTTAATATAACCATTTGCTTTATGTGGCCACCAAATGCTTTTCTAATAACCATATGATATCCCATATATGGCTCAACCCATCCGTTGACAATTCACATGTTTTATTTGGACTTTATATCGTTACAACCATATTTTTAATATACGTGTTTTTTTAATCATTTTTTTTAAATATTTTTTTTGTTTTATATGACTATATATATATATATATATTATATATATATATATATATAATATATATATATATTATATATATATATATATATATATAGATATGGTAGGGCCCAAGGAACCAATGAGCCAGTGACAAGTGTCATTTACTGGTAGGTTACTAGTTGGTTTCCATATAAGTTGTGGGTCCCACCTAGCATGTTGTAAAATCTCCTTTTTAGCTTGTCCTATCAACCTCAAACTGCGATAAATTGGTCACACGTACTCAAATTTGAGTGTCATTTGCACTACTGGAATTTTAATGGCAAGTACTACAACTTGACAATGTTTTCATCAAATTTTGAGCACTTTGATTTTTGAGGTTTCCTAAAACCACCTGGATCAGAAAACTTGGTGATGGAACATCTTAATGCCTTCAATACTATGGAAAGTCAACTATTATCTATTGATATTAATATTTTAGATGATGATAAGTGTACTAGTCTATTGTGGTATTTACCATACTTGTGGGATAGTTTGGTTGTTTCCACAGGTAGTAATGCAACAACTTTAAGTTTCAATGACATAGTAGGATATGTGACAGAAAAACATATAAAGTCATAACACAAATTCCTTGACTCTAACAGGAAGCTCCCAAAATAGAAACAAAGATAAGTCTTCAAGTGGGAGATTTTTTTTTTTTGTTGGTTTGACCCATGGGGGATTTAAACATTGAATCTCTTGGTTTACATCATACTTCATAACATGGCCATTTCCAATTGAATTAGCCCTATGGGATTTCAACTGGGAGATTTAAATATAGAGAAAGATATAAATCTCCAGTAAAATTTGTGTAGGTATGTTGGAGATGTAGAAAACAAGGGTATTACAAGAAACATTGTAAATCCAAAATTGTTAAGAAAGGGGAAGGGATTTGATGATGCTCCTTATATAGAAGAAAAAACCTCCTTGTTTGAAGGAGCATATGTGTATTTTTCTTATTTTTCTTCTTCAAGTGCATAAGTATATCATGAGAAAAACATGGTGAACTTAGGTGTATCCTTTCATATTATCTCCTCACAGGGAGTGAATTTGCAAGTATGAAATCTATGATGGTGGTGATGTTTTCATAGGAGATGACTCGACATCTAGAATCATAAGAAAAGAAAAATTCAAGTTTAATCTCCTGGGAGGAAGGATTAGAACACTCCTCAGTGTTCTGCGCATCCCTAGATTGGCTAGAAATTCAATTTTTGTAAGAAGGATGAGAGATGCAGGTGTAAAAATTGTGTTTAAAAAGGATACCTATAGGACAGTTTGAGGAGTAATGGTATTGTTGAGGGGAGTTCATATTGAAACTCTATATAATCTATTGGCAAAAAAATTTAGTGATGGGTGCAATAGTTTTGTTGCTCCTGAGATTCGAGCATAAGAATGAAAAACTTCTATAGCCTCTAGGGAAAAAACTATGTTGTGGTATCAAAGAATGGGACATATTAGAGAGAAGGCCCTTCAAATACTACAAGGTAATGGTATGGTAGAAGGCATGTCTAATTTCTCTCTGATTTTTTTTTAATTTTTGTGAACATTGTTTATATGTGAAGTGGAATTGGATAAGATTCTCCTCTAGTGCAATGAGTGCATAGGGAATATTACAATTGGTGCCCAATGATATGCTTGGACCTGTGTTGGTTCCATCACTAGGTAAATTTTTGTAGTATATCTCTTTCATAGATGAATTCTCAAGGAATACATAGATTTATTTTCTTAAAAATAAATCTAAAATATTTGACATATTCAAATATTTTAAGGCTCTTGTGGAAAATTAGACAAAGAAGAAAATTAAGGTGCTAAGGACAAATAATGGTGGAGAATTCTATGGGAATGGATTCAAAGAATTCTATAAGTGTGATATAGCGAGGCAAAAGGATACTCCATACACACCTCAACATAATGGAGTTACAAAATGGATTTAGATGCTCATGGAGAAAGAAAGGAGAATGCTCAGTGGTGTCGAGTTAGGATAGGACTTTTGGGTAGACACAATGGACACTGCATGTTACCTAGTAAACAAATCATCCTCATCAACTTTAGATAACAAGACCCCACATGAGGTATGGACTAGTAAGAAACCCTTTCTTAAATAACTTAGGGTATTTGGTTGTGATTCTTATGTACTTGTTGCAAAGGATAATAGGAGTAGCATAGATACAAAAGCCTTAATTTGTATATTTGTTGTATATAAAGATATTATAAAAGGTTAAAATCTTTGGAACCAAGAAACTAAGAAGGTTGTTTATAGTAGAGGTGATATTTAGAGAAAACAAATATGCTTTCAAACAAGAAGTCTTATTAAGGGAGAAAGAAACAAAAAATATAGAGTTCAAATTGAAGGATGATAAATTAGAATCTACATATGAATAAGAATTAGAAGAAGAAGAACCACATACTCTGGTATTGAGGACATTAGTTTGGGTAATAAGGTATCCAAAATGGTATACTCCACTTGATTTCCATTCAAAATTTTCTTTGTTTGTTACTAATGACGATCCTATAATTGTTATGGAGGAAATGGATTCAGAGGAAGGAAAACTCTAGAAAAAGGCCATGGTTGAAGAAATGACATCCTTGGAAAAGAATGAGGTTTGGAATCTATTGAAGTTGATGGCGGGAAGAAATCCCATTGGTAGTAAATGGGTGTTTAATAATAAGTTGAATGAAAAAAACATAGTAGAGAAATACAAAGCTCGATTAGTAGCAAAAGGTTATTCCCAGGTGGAGGGAATTGACATTGGTGAGATATTTCCTCCTCTTATGAAGTTAACTTCTATTAGATTTGTTTGATCTATTGTTGATGCTTCTAATTTTGAAGTAGAATAGATGGATGTAAAGACAACATTTCTACATGGGCATTTGGAAGAAGAAATTTACATGAAGCAATTAGAAGGCTTTGGGTGAAGGGAAAGAAAGAGCTAGTTTGTATGCTAAAATAGTCCCTATCTGGTTCAAAGCAATAAAAAAGGATATTATATTAAAATTTTTATACTTATACATTGGGACTTGGATTCATAAAGATCAAAGTGGATTACTATGTATATTTCAAATTAGTTAGTGATGATCTTATTTATTTAGTCTTGTATGTGGATAATATGTTATTGATTGAAAATGACAAAGAAATCATCTAGGAAGTGAATAATTAGTTGTCCTTTAAACTTGAAATGAAGGATATTTGTGCTATAAATTTCATTTTGGGCATGGAAATTAGAAGAGATTGGGAAAATAGGAAACTCTTGTTAAATCAAAGGAAGTATGTTGAGATAATATTGTATAGGTTTAATATTTAGAATGTAAATGAGAAGACTCTTTTTTTATTTCATGTAAGAATAGTTCCTTTTCTTGCATAGTTCATTTTTCCCTATGTGTTTATCAAGTACTCTAGCATTTACATAAAGCACGATATCATATAAGACTTTTACTTTGATTATTTTATGTTCACGCTCTGAGATTAAAAGTTGCATGGCAGATTGTATTGGTCAAATTGCACAATGATTTTCTTTTGCAGAGGTTCTTTGGGTGACCGAAGAGGTTGTGGCAGAAGGAAAAGCATGTCCTTGTGATTCGAGAGTACCCAAAAAGGCTTAAAATTTAAAGTTCCTAAAAGCTTATGGAAATAGTTACATGCTAAAGGGATCGATGAGACACTTCCAAGGAAACTTAAATCACGTCGATCAGAGTCCATATACAAAAGATATGATAGTTTGATGTTTTGTGACAATGAGTAAAAAAGTCAAAGTCAAAGGGTGATGTGGCATGTCCTAAATTTGACAGGGGGCACATCCTGGAGATTACACGTGGAATAACATGGATTTGACATATGGTGTTGATTTGGAATGACATGGAAAATTGACATGAGGCATGACATGGAAAATTGACATGTGGTATGACATGGCACCTTGAGAAATATGCAACTATTCAATTAAAAACTTGTTAACGAGCCAACACCAGAGGGGATTTGAACACATGACATGGAAAATTGACATGAGGCATGACCTAGCACCTTGAGAAATGTTCATTATTCAATTAAAAATTTGTTAACAAACCAACACCGGAGGGGGTTTGAACACATGACCTCCAAGTTACAAGGAATATGGCTCCACCAATGAGCCAAATAATTTTTTCATTATAATAATGCATGTGACTCTATTTAAATTTTAGTTGTAGTGGATTTCCAAAAGGGAGAAAGTCATGGATTTGACCTTGTGACCTCCCCGGGTTGTCAACCGATTATCAAACATCATCAAAATAGGATTGAAACCATACAAGTGGTTGAAGCCATAATGTGTGTGGCTACATATTTTATTAACATGTTTTGTTGGGCTATTATAACAAAACACCACATAATTTCTATAACATGCCAACCAACGAGCCACCATTGGGTTGATTATAATGTTAAGATTGGTTGTTACAATGCAATGCACATGGGCCAACAAAATATATGATTTGGATTGATTTTTAATTGTTATGGTATGTTATATTTAAACATCCATGTAGCCTTATATTGTTTGGTTGGTTTAACAAAGGTCATATGTTATATATGGTTTGGATATATTAACTAACACAACCACATTAGTAAATGTGGTTGATATATGCCAATAGGCATATATATCACTAGTGAGTCAGACAAACTTAGAGTATTTTGATTACTTGCAAGGAATTTGTCAAATTGATGCATGAGTTTCAACAATCAAACTTCCATACAATATTTATTTATAAATATGTATATTTCTCTTCTATATTTATTCAAAAATATTATATAAAATATCTATAATCATTCTATTTATAGTTGTTAAGGAATGGTTCTTAAAGATAAATATAGAAGATAATATACATATTCTCTATTTTATTTTGAATTTCTATTTATAGTTTGTAATTTACTGGAATATACAATTTAATAGTTAATTATCTCTATTCAAATTGGTAAATCAAATTAAAATATTTGTTCACATAATTTATTATTTAAAAGGAAAAATAGAGTGTATAATTGTATAGGAAATTGTGTATCCATTCAGCAAATTGTTGGGGCTTGTTGTACCAAGTGAAACCATTATAATTTCCTCATTTCCAAATTCTATTCGATATACCTAGTACAATACATACCATCCATGCCATTTTCATGAGGAAATTAGAGTAATATATGTTTGTTTCTGTACTTTGGCACCAAATTTTCCATGAGACATTCTTGCAATGTTTCCTTTGTTTATTATGCCATTCTCATTATGCCTTGTATTTGTAACTTAAGGGCCTCTCCATTGGTAAATGCCTTGTCCTTTTAACCTTATAATAATCATAATTCAGGCTCTAAATTAATAGGATAAGATTGCTATTCTTAAGGCATAGAGGGTTAATCGAGTCATGGGTGTTAATACACCAAATCTTGGTAGATAAATCCATTGGGTCATAAAGGATGATATTGTCATAGGCAATAGATTTGGGTTCTTGTTATTGTTAATAATCCACTTTTTCTAGTAACGCATAATAAAAGTAAGTTGAGAGGTTGATTAATACACTTAGAGAACAAGAGTTGGTTTTTCCACTTGTCAAGTCATTGTCACTCTTAATTTGTTAGGTCCCTATACTACTAGTGTAACCCCTTATTGTTATTAGTACAACCCCCGTATTATATTTTTGTGTCCATGTAGTCCCCATATTGTTATTATTGTGCCCCATAGAAGCCCACTATTGTTATTATTTTTCCCTTACATTATTATTGTTATGTCGGCTCCTCATTATATTATGACCCCTTAGACTCCTATATATAGAAAGGAGGTCTTGTCATTTGTATCATCTAAGAATTGTTCATTTGAGTAATGTAAAGGATATTGCCCCCTCGAAGAGGCTAAATTCTAAGGCATTATCTCTCTTTTCTATCTTTTTGTGAGCTGGTTTCATAACATTTGATATCAGAGCTTTGGATTCTAGGTTTTTCGTTGCTCGAAACAGGTCATTATGGCATTTTTGCTATAAATTTATTTTTCTCCAATGTTTTAGAAGCTAAAATAAAACCCATTTGAGCTAAAATTGCGTTGACACTAGCGTGCAAATTTTATATCTTGTCTCGCTATATTTTAGGATATATGATTTGAGGATGTTAGGGTTTTTGCAAGCTCCATAATTTCTTCTAAAATAGGTCATCATGAAATTTTCACTATAACTGTTTCACTACAAAGTTTCAGAACATAAAACAAAAACCCATTTGAGAAGAAATTTTTCTAAACCTCAAGTCTGAATTTCAGATCTTGTCTCGCTATATTTTAGAATATACGATCTGAGGAATTTAGGGATTTTGCAGACTCCCAAATTACATCCTAAACAGGTGCCCTTCGGAAAATCGTCATAACGTTCTCTCTAAGCATTACATTTAAATTTCGTAAGAAGCTACAGAAAGAGGACATACTGTATTTTTTTTAGTATAATTTTTAGAACCTAAGGTTGAAACATTGACACGTGGCACGTCATACAAGTTCACTATACTAAACTAGTCTATAATTAGGTCATCGCTGGAGATTGGGAATAGATATTCCTTTAGGAATCCAATTGTGATTAGAATAGACCGAAATTTCAGAACTTAAATATCCAAAAGTACAGAGTTACAGCCATTTCAAGATCGAGCTCCTAAAATCAAGAAAAAGTGAGATGATGAAGTTTGATGGCAAGGATCTGGTAAATTGGATACTACAGATGGAGAAATAATTTGATCTATATTGTGTACCACTGTTACAAAAGGTACGTATTGCATCTAATTATTTAGATCTGAATAAATTTTTATGGTATAAAGGGCTTTGTTCTCGTAAACCACTTGTCACGTGGTCAATTTTCATGGAGGAAATGATATCACATTATGAGGATACAAAGAGAAACACCTTCTTTAGCCAATTGATAAATCTCAAACAAAAGGGTTCAACGGAAGAGCACATTGAGGACTTCCAAAAATTGAATATAAGGGTAAATGATATTCCAGAGAAGAAAATGGTTGATGTCTTCATAGGGAATTTAAAGGATAACATTCAACACGAGGTTCGTCTTTGGGAACCTGATTCATTGGAGAATGCATTTAGATTGGCAAGAAAAATTGAAAGAGAAATTATGGAAACAAGGAATCCCACCACTCACGACTATAATTATGGAAGTGTTTTTTCTCCTAGCCTTCCACAACCTACAAGGTTTACACCAAAATTGGAAGAAAAAAGCGAAAAAGGGCTTTGTTACAATTGTGATAGCAAATACACTAAAAGTCATAACTGCACTGAGAAGAAATTATTTTACATAGATTATGAAGAGGAGGAAGAAAAGGATCAAGAAACATCAAAATAAGAGGATATACACTAGGAACCCACCCAGAGAAAGAAGAAATGAATATGACCATATCTTGTAAAGCGTTGGAAATAATTACCACTCCTCAAACTCTCAAGATAGAAGGACATATCAAGAAGAAAAAGGTTCATGAAGTGAAAGATCACATCAAGAAAGAAGATTTGAATCCGACCATATATTGTAATGCATTTTCCAGAATTACCACTCCTCAAACTATCAATATAGAAGGACATATCAAGAAGAAAAATGTTCAAGAATTGAAAGATCACATCGAGCATCAAGAATGAATCCAATGATATGTTGTAATGCATTGGAAGAAATTAGCACTCCTCAAACTATTAAGATAGAATGACATATCAAGAATAAAAAGGTAATAGTGTTGATTGATTCGGGCAATACCCATAATTTTATTCATTGTAAGATAGCAAAGGAATTGAATTTCTTCCTATATCCAACACCAGAGTGTCAAGTGATGGTTGCAAGTGGAGGAACCATAAATTTCTTTGGAAAGTGCCATAACATCAAGCTATCCATGGGAGAATATGTATTGAATAGATGCTTTCCATTCCAATGGGTGGTGTTGATGTTTTACTAGGAGTCCAATGGCTACAGTCTTTGGGTATGATATCTTTTAATTTTCAAGAATGTTTCTTGAAATTTTTTTGGGAAGGAAAGGAATTTGAATTGAGGGGTACCGAAGGGAAACCTAGAAATATAATAAACTCTAACAGCATGAAAACGCTTCTATATAAGTAAAACAGGGCATAATTCCACAATTATGTTCACTAGAAGATCCCATATTGAAATCATGTATTTCTCCAGATCTCCAAAATGTTTTGGACAATCATTCCAAGGCGTTTGAGAATCCCAAAGGCCACCTACCTATTCGTGATCATGATCATGCTATTCATTTGATTCCAGGAATTTTTCCTCAAAACATCAGGCCTTACAGATATCCAAATGCCCAAAGGAGTGGGAACTCATTCAAAAGTTGTAGAAGATCCCAGTACAAATAGTATTGCAAGAACTTGAAAAGGAAGGAAAAATCATATCGGAACCTAAAGCAGTCTCAAAACCAAGAAATCAACATCTGCGAAATAGATCAATTTCAGAGTATCTATTCAAGTGGAAGAACTTACCCGCTGAAGATTCCACATGGGAGGACAAGAATTTATACAGAAGCATCAAGAACTACTCAAGCATTAAGGACAATGCTTTTTGAAGGAGAGGGGCATGTTAGGTCGCTATATTAGTAGTGTAACCCCTTATTGTTATTAGTACAACCCCCTTATTATATTGTTGTGTCCATGTAGTCCCCATATTGTTATTATTGTGCCCTATAGAAGCCCACTATTGTTATTATTGTGCCCTTACATTATTATTGTTATGTCAGCTCTGATTATATTATGACCCCTTAGACTCCTATATATAGAAAGGAGGTCTAGTCATTTGTATCATCTAAGAATTGTTCATTTGAGTAATGTAAAGGAGGTCGCCCCCTCGAAGAGGCTGAATTCTAAGGTGTTTATCTCTCTTTTCTATGTTTTTGTGAGTTGGTTTCATAAAAATTCAAATTAGAGATTAAAACAATTACTAATTGCCAAATTAGATATTGCATTTGGTTGAACACTCATAGAAGTGAAATTAAGATAGGATTACACTTGATTTTTATTGATTAGCTTAACCTTTGGGATTTGTGCTAGGATTGTAATCCCTAGGTCCTAGATTTTTTTTTAATTCTTTTTTTGTGAAGCTTATTTTGACATGAAATCGTGGAATCTTCTAAATCATATATGTAATTTTTGAGGATCTCATTTCAAGTATCAATATAGTATTCAGGTGATGGTATCATTATGAGATTGATATTCAAGAGTGTATTTTCGACTTGAGAATTTGAATATAACAATTGTGGTTTCAATTTTGGATCATTGAAATGGTTGTAGGTATTTATTTTATATGTAACCAAAATACGGTGTGTTTTTCTCTAAAATGTGAGTAATATATTATATTCAAATATATATTATTCTTGTTTTTCAATAATGGTGCCATCACATTTTAAGAATGGACATAGAGTATGCAATGTATCCAATCAATGATCTAGAGATAATACATAAGCAAGGAGCACAATTGGATACAGAACACCCCTTGATTGGTTAAGTGGATAACACCAATAAGTTATTCCAAAAAGGTTATGAAAATTTTAAATAATTATCTTATGTCAGAGTTAGGGTAACTAACCCTTACTATACACAGTGGAGCTTGATGTTTTAGATGCTTAATATGTTATCATTGTACAATAATTCCATTCAAAGCATTAATAACCATTCAACTAAGGTGCCCCTTCTTATTTAATTCTAAAAGAGATATCTATGTAGGATTCTCATTCCCTTTAGCTTTCATGAAGATAAATATTAGTGTTCACACCCAATTGTTACATAGTTTTCAATGGACATACATTCATAATAAGGAGCTTTTGCCCCATAGGATACTATGTAATCTGAAAATAAATTTTATAGGTAATAATTCATCTCTCGGCTCTGCAATGCACATATTTGTTATTTCATCTTGGTTCACATGTTGGTTTTGCATGCAGAATAGAGATCATAAGTGTCTACCAATACCCCTTCCTATATCATTTAAAACTTATGTAAATTCAACCATTTCACCTTGAAAATAAATATTCAATAGCAAAACACATATTCAATAGTTTTTCTCACATTTTTCATTGCATCTGGGCCTTACTCCAACTAATCACATTGTAACAAACCAAAAGAAGGATGTACGGATGACAATAACCACAATGTCTTGGGTATATGCACATATTGTAGGTTTTAACCCCATACATAAATTATTTGCATATGAATTCAAAAAACAAAAAATAAACAATGGCGAGAGCATAAAACATAAAAGAGAGATACACAAAGATTTTCCCCTAAATCCCAAAACCGGGACTACCGAATTGATTTTTCATTATATTAATTTCAATGTTACAATTTATTCATATACATGTTGAAGCATCCATAAACACCAATCCATTAACCCTGGATTAGAACATAATCATAGTTCCCTTGACCAGATCTACAAAAATACCATGGACAGAAAACCATCATGCCCAAAACCATGTGCGAAAACCATGGACAAAACCATAGGTAGGTCTACCCACTTAATATAGGGTCCAAAAAAATTCCCTGGGGCATTGTCCCAGATCTCGTAGAGGGGGGCTACTGCCCCCCTCAAACCCCCTGACAAGGGGATCTGCCACCCCACCTATGACCCCCCCGTGTGTGGGGTTAGTCGTGGAAAGAATATAACACACACTCAACATTCTCCCACATGTTGTTTTCTTTTCACAAGGCGTCACAGGAGAGCTAAGTCATTAGTCCAGCCCTACACTGCCCATTGTTTCTCTACACGAAGAGAACTTCTCAGTGCTCACAGACTTTGTCAACACATCTGCAATATTCTTCAAAGTGTCCACCTTTTCCAGTAACACCTTTTTGTCCTCAACCATATCGCTTACAAAGTGATATTGAACATCAATGTGCTTTGTCTTTGAATGATAAGAAGGGTTCTTTTCTAAGAAAATTGCACTTTGGCTATCACAGTCTATCCTTATAGCTTGTTGTACTAACCCCATACTTGAACATAATCTCTAGAACCAAACTGCTTCCTTGCTTGCATGAGTGGTTGCCATGTATTCTACTCTGTAGTTGAAAGTTCCACTACAGACTATCTCTTGCTCATCCAATTGACTACACCTCAAAATAGGTTAAACACATACCTACTTGTAGATCTTCTCTGATCCAAATCACCATCCAAGTCTACATCAAAAAAGCCACAGATGTCTAAAACTTTGTTCAATCCTGCTCTTCCTTGATAGCATAGACCATAATCAATAGTTCCATGCAAATACCTGAAAACTTGCTTCATTGTTGTCCAATGCTCCTTCCATGGTTTTGACATAAACATGCTTAATACTCCCACTGCATGTGAAATTTCTAGTCTAGTACACACCATTGCATACATCAGGCTATTGTTGGCATTATGTTTCTGGTATGGTTATATGTTACAGATGTTGTACTTGATGGAAACACCCATGGCATGGCTCTCAATATGATGAGAATTAAGAAGTACGCAGGAGAAAAGTTCATTGAATTTTATGCAGAGAAAAGTTTATATAAGTTTATTTCATGTGGAGAAAAGTTCACGGAATTTTATGCAGGTATGGTTATATGTTACAGATGTTGTACTTGATGACAACACCCATGGCATGGCCCTCAATATGATGAGAATTAAGAAGTACGTAGGAGAAAAGTTCACGGAATTTTATGCAGAGAAAAGTTTATAAAAGTTTATTTCATGTGGAGAAAAGTTCATGGAATTTTATGCAGAGAAAAGTTTATTTCCTGTGGGAAAAATTACCTTTGGTCCATGGTAGTTAGTCCTTGGAATTTGAACCTATGGTTTTTGGACCATGGCATCTCGACAGACGTGTTGATCCCTAGTATTGAGTTGATGGTATTGGTTTGTTATGGTTTTGGCCCGTGGTATTGGTCCATGATTTGAGGAAGAGCTTGCCTATATAAAGCAAAGGAGATCATTTGGCTTGTGTATGCTTTTGGGTTGAATATCTTAAGATTTGAAATATTGGGTTATTGTTTCAAAGCTCGATCTATATGAAAGTGAAGTGGAAAGCGAATCTATGAAGGGTGATCTCTCGAGCGCTGCAGCTGCGGAAGTGCAGAGGCGCCGTAGGAGACGCCGTAGGAGGCGCCGTAGGAGACACCGTAGGAGGTGCCGCAGGAGATGCCATAGGAGGCGCCGCAGGAGGCACCGCAGGAGATGCCGCAGGAGGCGCCGCAGGAGACGCCGCAGGAGACGCCGCAGGAGGCGCCGCAGGAGACTCCACAGAAGGCGCCATAGGAGACGCCGTAGAAGGCGCCACAGGAGACGCCGTAGAAGGCGCCACAGGAGACGCCACAGAAGGCGCCGCAGGAGACGCCACAGAAGGCACCGCAGGAGACGTCACAGAAGGCACCGCAGGAGACGCCACAGGAGGCGCCGCAGGAGACACCACGGAAGGTGTTCTGGGTTTAGTTTTCTGTTATTGTGGATCTGGTTATCTGGGTGACTTACTGGTACTTGATGATCATTTGATATTTATGGATCCAGTTTGAAAATTTATGAAAAGTGGCCCTTGAAAGAAAAGAAGTAGGGGGTTGTAGCTCCCTTCCAGGAGAGACTGGAAAACAAGAGAGAGTTGTAGCTCTCTGTCTCTGCAGGTTGCAGCCTGCGTACTGGTAAAGGACTGCACCAGTACAAGACCATTGTAAAAGGAGTTTCTAATTTGAAAGAAGATAGAGACATATTGCAGCAGGTGGTTTTCCCCCACATTGGGTTTCCACCTTATATCTGGTGTTCTTTGATGTGACTGTCTATTTTTCTTGTTCATGCTCATTATTTTATAGTACTGATATGCAAAAATAATTCAAAGTGAAAATTTGTTAAAAGGACTAGATAATACTGATTCACCCCCCCTCTCAAATTTTATTTTCAACATTTTATACAATTTTCATGATTGAAGCATTAGCTTAGTAATTGGGATTGCGAATTTTAATTGATGAATTTGGAAATGTTATTGGGTCAAAATATTTTGTGATATTCAAGGAAATTTATCCCTAAATTCTTATGTTATATTCTTACATTGAAATAGTTGAAGGAACATGATTACCTAATAGCTAAGTTAGTCATATTGTGAGTAAAACAAAAAAATAAATAAAATAAAAAATTGAGTAATAGTATTCAATGTGACCTTTACTTCCCTATACTATTGATGGTTGGTAAGGTGGGACTTTATTGTGATGAATATTGCAATTCAACATAATTATTGAGAAACATTGTAATTAACCATAGTCATTGAAGAGTGTGACAATGCAACTAATTCTTGATGAATACTACAATGAAACACAACCATGAAAAAGCATGCTAAATCAACATAAGTGAATCAATACAAACATCATAATAGAAATAACCATAGTAAACCTATTGGTATCATAGTGTGACACAATATTTATTCCAACCCCTTAATGTCACACAATGACACAACCTTTCATGAATGCCACAAAACAACATAACCATAAAAGAAAAAAAAATCAACACAAGCCAATCAAGATGAATGATCCCACATAACATAAACATTCAGGAATAACACTATCAAATATAACTGATGGGGCAATTGGTTGTATAATTATAAGGCACACATTATATTACGTATGATATATTTTGCCTCTCAAAGACTATGGACTCCATGGAACTTTATGACTTATGATGAGCATGAGACAATTGATTTATGCATGTGGAAAATTATATTATTCACTTAAATATGACGGTTTAAAGTGACACATTTTTGTTTTACCATAAACTTTTAATGGTTTGTGCATGATGTTCTTAATGAACAAATGTTCAAAGAGTACAAATAGTTTTTATAATCAAAGTGGTAGATTTTGGAATCAAAGTGGTTAATCTCATTTACTCTTCCAAAAAATCATACTACCTGTGAAATAGAACAAAGGAATCATGTCCCTTCATAATAGTCAGAAGCTTCTAGCACTAAGGCACAATAATAATGACTTTAACTCTTTGAATCATTACTACTAAATCACTCAAATTGTCTAAATTGTCTAGGAGGGTAAATTATCCCTTTGTGACCAATACAAAAGAAATAAAATTCAAAAGACAAATTGTATCCATCAACGATTGTTTGGAAGCTTTGGTTAAGAGTTTCTTCAATTATAAATAAGAGAAGAGATGGCAGGTTAGAGGCCATTATTATGTTATACTATTGAGTACTTAAAGATATTATTTCACTATTATGAATGGAATTCTATAATCGTTTTTATGATTTTTTTTCTTATTAAATATTTGGTTATTTAGATTTTTTAGGGATATTTTAGCTTTAATGAGTATGGGCCCAATCATTGTAAGATGGATAACCCCATAGAATTAGTATTTCCTTTCCAAATTTTTAGTTTGTAATTTCTTAGACTTATGTGGTAGCGTTGCTTCCTACGCTTCCCTATGTTGCGACTAAATTTTTATATTTGGTATACTATATTGATATCATGGTGCTTATAATAGGATTTTTTTTCATGAGTTTGCATATGATTCACTGTGGTCCAACGGTTGAAAAAACTAGTAGCGATAACATATCATTGAAATATAGGGAACTTTCTTTTCTACCTAGTCTCTTAGAAACCAAGTAGTGACTCTATAACCTCACATATCCTCTCCACCTGATAAAAAAATAGGAGTAAAGGTAGTGTACCTAATTAACTAAAAAGTAAGTTATGGTAGGTTGATCATGTTGGGAATTTTAGTTATAGTGGTTTCCTACTTTAGTATTTTAGGCCAAACTTCCATATTTTCATAAATAGTGCATAATATCTTATAAATTAGCATGTTCCTAGATTGAAAATCAAGGTTGAGATGAGCATTTGAACACAATCTTGATTTAATTATTTCTCCTGTCACATTTTTGTGCTATTGTAAGGAGTGATAAAACTAGATTCAATTCATTTTTATTTTTTTTATGAAAGCGGAAATTAAAAAAAAAAAATGTAGTAGCACTTTCTCTATTGTATACATCGACTTAGAGGAAATATGGAAATTTTTATTGATAAAAAATATTTATGGTGTGCTTAAAGTAGGTACAAGTGAACAAGAACAACATGAAAGGGATTTTGAAGTAGAAATTCAGGAAACCATAGAATAGTTTGCTAAAATACCTCAAGGGGGAGTAGGGATTTTCATAAATCCTCCTTTTGATATTATAAATCCTTTAGTTGACAAAAAAAAAGAAAAGTGAAGAATATTTATCTCAAAATACCATGGCTAAAGAAGGGTTAGTAGGAATTTCATGGAATACCTAAGTTGGGGATGAGCATTTCCTTAATGAAGAAATTGAGTGACATTAAGGATTGTGATCTCATAATACCATTGATGAAGAAAGGGAACATCAACTTCAAATCATTTATTTTCAAATTTGACAAACCAATGAAGGAATACACATGAATATTATTAATCCTACTACCCCATAATTTTCCATGGACTTACTATCTAATACCTTGATAGTTTCCTTTTGGAATTTGAGGTTCTCTATGTTGCACATGATTATGTAATAGATGTTAAAAAGCTTAGGTTTTTCCCATCTACATTAAAGTAATCAAAATTGATATGGTTTATGAGCCTAGAGGGATATAGTATAAATTTTTTGGAGAAAATGAAGAAATCATTCATCAAGAAATATATGAATTAATGTAAGGCTAGAGACATGAGATGAGATATTTAGGATGGTCTAAGGATAGACCGAGTCCATAGATTAATGTTAAGAAATATTCAAACACAATTATAATAAGGTTCATAGCTACACAACGAGTGAATAATCTTTCAAACTCGTGCTTGTGAAAGGAGAAACAAAAGAGCTAATAGATAACTTAAACCTCCTTACAAATAGAGGTATAAAGTGATACCAACAAACTATTAAAAGAAATAGCAATGGAAATATTGAAGGCACCCCTAACAATTCAAAATCAACCTTAAGCACTCCATTTTTAGCCTCACATGCAACCCTAACAATGGCCTAATGCTAAAGAAGGTTGGGGTCCTAGAATTAGTAGAAAGAAACTCCACTACCACCCCAAAATTTGTGCTCCGCCACTCAATCATGTACTGGTTAACATGCTTCAAATCGACCTCAATTACATACACAATCTATAATCAATTAAAATAATATGTATGTCCATAAAGTGTATAATAATGAAATGACCACTTATCAAACTTACATAGTGGACCTTCCTAAAATAAAACTTAGTTCAAGATGAGATGTAAATTTATCATTGAATACATAGAAAATAAAATTCTTATTAAAAAAGAAGAATAAATGAAAAAAAAAACTCAAGAAATACAAAAATAAATTATTTCTCAACAAACACCTCAATAGAAAATTTTGAGGTTAGAAAAGGGTCTCAAAACATAAAATTTGTTATCATCACCATATTTAAAAGGAAAAATAAGATTCAAAATGATGAGTCCAACCATAAGGGTAAATAATTTTGGAGAGAGAAAAAGCCACCTTTTTTAATCATGATTTTGTCTTATCCCCTTACAGGTATTACTCAAATTTTACGTGTAGACAAGAAACATAACTTTTTTTCATGTATTTCAATTCATCTCACTACGGGTCTATTAAATCTCAAGTACCTACACTTAAAATTTGAGTAAAGATAAAATATTATAATTCTAAACTATGATTAAAAAATATAACTTTCTTTCATTCTCATTAAAGGTCATAACTCTTTTCTTATTATTTTCCTTAATATGCCTATTTTAGACCTGAAATTTTCTCTAATATTACTGGAAGAGATTAGATAAAAAACAAGATCATGCCAATTTATAAAATGACTTTTTAGGAGAACTAAAATACTTGTGCACCAAGTATTTTTCTTTTCCACGTGATTAAGGATGTAACTATCTACAAATTTTATTTAAAGAAGTATGAGTAGAGAAACTAGGAAGATGTTGGTTTCAACACTATACAATCAGTTGCTGCAAACATATTCTTAATCAAAGTAGAAAAAATGTAATGGAACAAACACATTTAACATAAAGATTTTACGCTAGAAACCCAAATTAAGAAAACTATAAAGAAATTTTAGTAAATTCTATCTTTATAATGTTATAATACAATACATATATCTTTCCACATCGAAAACCCCTACTCCATGAACCCTGAAATATAAAAAATCCATAGTTTCCTGTCTAGAGTAACATAACCATGGGTTGAATTCCTTAAAATTGCTAAAAGTGAAAACCATGTGTCAGAAACTAGAAAAAATGGATGTAAGAAAATGGCCAAAATAGTTTTTAAAGTTGTGCTACTCTTGACTCCCGTAGAACCCTCCTCTAGAACCCATCCCAAGTAGTCATGCATGGGGTTAGTCATGAAAAAAATATGACACATGCCCAACATTATCCCCCTTGTTATTTTGTTTGCATATAAGGGGTCACATGAGTACATGATTAACGATCTAGGGTAGTAATTTCCCTTTTTACACTGCACCAAGAGAACATCTAAGTGCTCACAAATTTTGTTAATGAATTTGTAGCATTCTCCAAAATGGTTACCTTTTCAAGTAGCATTTTCTTGTTTCAACCATATCTTTCATGAAGTGATAGTCAACGTGAATGCGATTTTTATTAGAATGACAATTTTTGTTCATTTCCAGGAATATTAAATTTTCCTGTTACGCTCTTTCCTTATAGCTTATTGTACCGAACCAATACCTATGCACAGTCTTTGTAGTCCTACTACTTCTTTTCTTACATGGTGTCTGACATGGGATCAACTTCTATAGTTGACATTGGTACTACATACTTCCACATTCTCATGAAACTACTTTCTCTTCCAAATAGGTTAAGCATATATCCACTTGTAGATCTTTTGTCATCTAGATATCCAACCCAATTTGCGGCAAAAATCCCATTTATGCCCAAAACTTTGTAAAATGTCGTTTTCTCGAATAGAACCATAAATAACCAGTAATGATATGAAAATATCTAAAAACCATCTTTACTATTTTCTAATTTTCCTTTCTTTGTTCTCATATATAATTGCCTAATACTCCCAGTACATGCATAATATTTGGTCTAGTATAGATCATTACGTGTGTTAAAGTTCCAACAACCCTAGCACATAAATCATAGGACATGATGGTTTCCTCTTCCTATGTCATGGGACATTGATATGTAGATAACCTTACATCTAAATGAATGGGGACCTTTACATGTTTACATTCTTGCATATTAAACCTCTATGATGTTGTCTCTACATACTTTCATTTATTTAGATAGAGTTTCCTATTTCCAAACCTATTTTAGATTTCATCCCAAAAATGATATTTATGTCACCAAGATCCTCCATGTAAAATTTGGAGGGAAATTGAGTTTTCACATCCTAGATGATTTCTTTGTCATTGCCAATCATCAAAATATCATGCACATAAAATATCAAATATATATGATGATCACTGACTAATTTGAAGTAGACATAGTGATCCACTTTTCTACCTATGGGGAAAAATCTCAATATGTAAGTATCAAATATTCTATTCCAAATCCATGTTGAGTACCTTAACCCATATAATGACTTCTTTATCTTACACACTAGATCTTTCTTTCCTTTCACTAGAATGACTTTTGTTTGCTTCCTATACATTTATTATTTTACATCCCCATGTAGGAATTTTGTCTTTTGTTCCATCTATTCTATCTCAAGAAAAAAGGAAACAACATAGAATAAAAAAAAATGTAAAAAAAATTATCTTAGAAACAAGAAAAAATATCTCACCAAAGTCAACTCCTTATACTAGTGCATAAAAATCTTCTACTAAATGAGCTTATATTTCTCCACACTGCATTATGTATTCACATTCTTTTGTCAACTTGCATTTGCTTCCAATGGGATTTATTATAAATAAAAAATCAACTAGATCCAAATTCCCAAACTTCTCAAAGGCTATCATTTCACATCGTCGTTTTCAAGAGTTTCCCTTCCCATAAATACATTCCCACCCTAATAGTTCTAGGATCATCATCAATAATAAATAAATAAAAATTTAAATGAAAATTATTTGGAGTATACCATTCCAATTGCCTTATTTTAATAACAAATCTCATAAATACTAGATTATGTGGTTTTTCTTCTTTGTATTCCCATTCCTTTGTAATTTTTACTCCTTAAATTCAAACACTATCTTATTTGGTTATTTCTCGTCTTGTAGGACTTCCTGTTTCGAAATATCTTTGATTTCTCTAAATACCACATCTTTATCATACACGATCTTCCCAATTTATGGTTTCTAAATACTGCAACCTTTTAGACAATATTTATATTGAGTGCAAATACATGTTTTGGATTTATTATCAATATTAATACCATTTTCCTTTGGAACCTGTACATAAGCTTCATAGCCATAGAATTTAATACGTTGAAAAGATGGTTTCTTACTAGTCTATACCTCACGTGGTGTCTTTTCATTCAATGTTGATGCTAGTGAATGCTTTAGGAGGTAACATGTAGTATCCATTTCCTATACCATTATTTCTTGTCCTAGCTTGGCACCACCAAGCATGGTCCTTGCTTTTTACATTAGTGTCATGTTCATCCTTTCTGTAATTCCATTCTTGTAAGGTGTGTATTGAATATTATTTTATGTTTTTATATCATACTTCTTACAGCATTCCTCAAATTCATCCCCGCATACTTCTCCAACATTTTCCATCCATGACACCTTAATTTTCTTCTTTATCTTATTTTCCACTTGAGCCTTAAAAACATTAAAATCATCAAATACTTAAAATTTCTTCATAAGGAAATAAATCCATGTACTCCTTGAGAAATCATCTATAAATGAGACATAGTACACAAATTTATCCATTGATGGAACCAAATAATGTCCAAACACATCATTGTGCACCAACTACAATACTCCATTTTCCCTCATACAATTAGAGGAACATCTTACCTGATTTTGCTTCCCATATAAATAATGGTAATAGGAATATAATATATAGAGAAATTAGACATAGCTTAAACCATGCCTTTAATTTGTAGTACTCAAAGGAACCTCTCTTTAGTATGTCGTAGTATTTATTTTCACAACATAATAATTTATTGAGAGACTGTAGTATTTTTTCTTTTATTATCTCCACTCACAAAAACGACGAGACTATTGCAACTATCATTAATAGTTCTTCATAGTAGTTTATACATAGTTTCAACTTGTAATTATCTAAAAAATATTATTTCTCCTCAAATCATCATATAGGTTACCATTTCAAGCATTGTGTTTACACCTACATCACTCATCTTCCATAAAAAACTCAAAAATTTGGACAATACTAGGAGAAGAGCACCACGGAGTGTTCTAATCCTTTTATCTATGAGATTCAACTTGAATTTTTATCATCCAATGATTATAGCTTTGAAGTGATCTCTTAGGAAAATTAGTATCACCATCATATACTTCACACTGACAAAACCATAGCTTATGAGGAATCATATGAAATAATGCACCTCAGTTGACAATCCATGCTTCACGCTCTGCATCTATGATTGAAGAATTCAAGAACACATATTATCCTTCATTTGAGAAGGATTTTTATTTTGTATAAGGAGAATCATCATATCCCTTCCCTTTATTAGTAATTTTGGATCTATAGTGTTTCTTGTTGTTCCCTTGTTTTCATCATCTACAACATACCTTTACAATTTTTCCTTCCCTTTATTAGTAATTTCGGATCTATAGTGTTTCTTGTTGTTCCCTTGTTTTCATCATCTACAACATACCTTTACAATTTTTCCTAGATATTTACATTGTATTATAGATTTAAATCACCAACTTGATGAATTATTTTAATTTTTATCCTGGTAGAATCCATTTATAGATAAGTCATATGCATTGCAAATTTCCAAGTTTCTCTATCTTATCTCTTCCAATGACAAGGATGTGACTATTTCATCAAAAGATAAAGTAGTAGTATTAATACCTATTGAAACAACCTGACCATCCCACACGTCTAGTAGAGAGCATATCAAATTAATATAGTTATTTTCATTTGAAATATTAATATCAGTAGATAATAGTTGGCTTAGCATAGTATCAAAAAAATCCAAATGGTCTATCACCAATTCTTTGTCATTCATCCTCAAGTTATACAGTTGCTTCCACAAGAAAAATTTGTCCACTAGGGACTTCGAAAGATATGAAGCCCCTAAAATTTTCCATGACCTTCATTGTAGCTTCTCCTATAAGATTCAATAATATTTAATTCGATATATGTAACTGTATTGTACTCTTTTCCTTCTAATGAAACTTGGTATAGTAATATTTTTATGTTCCGATCTATGTAGTACTCTAATCCATAAAGATCCATTATTATTTTCCAACGAAAATATATTCTATTTTGATATTTGAGACATCAAAACTCTTCGCATTGAATTTCTTTGATGACTTTATGTTTGAGCTCCTCACCATTTCCTTTCACCAAAATAACTGGTACAATAGATCATAATTGTAATAGGGTTTCCCATAGGCCCAAACCAAAACCATTAGCCACAAGGGAATCGTTTTGAATCAAAACTACTTAGATACCAAATGTTGGTTTTAAACATGTAAAATTAGTCAGTAAAAACAAATTGTTAATAAAAATAGAAAATATGCAATAGTGCATACACAAGTTTAACACATAGACTTTACCCTGAATCCAAAATAGGAAAATCAAAGATAACTTTTTAGTATGTACATCCGATGCCATCAGTAAACCCTGGTCGAATAAACTTTGTATTAGAATACAACCATAGTTCCTTACCCATAATTACAAAAAAAATGGATGAACCACCATATGCCTCAAAATTACTAAAAAGGGAAAACTATATGCCAAAAATGACCACAAAAAATCAACCAATCTTTTTAGGGGCACTACCCTAGAACAACCATGCAGGAGGGGGCCACCAACCCACTATGAACCCTTACTATACCTAATGAAAAAATACATGTGTTAGATGAGTCATGCAAAGAATATAACACATGCCAAAATGATCAAATTTGAAAGGATTCTCTACAATCAATGTTGCAGGTAATCATGTAGATAAACATTGGTGAATGTTTTAATTCCCAAATACACAAATTTAGGTATCCAAGATGTAGATGTTTAACATAAATGAAAAATTAGAATATGTTGGGTTTGGAGCATTATTATCTTATGTATTCAATGGTATCACCACTTTGGACCCCTGTTCGTAATGGGGCGGCAACACTGACCTAAAATATTCGCTGGAGGGGGGTCCCAGGGGGAGGGGGGGTAGGTGTGACCTTTGAGAGCCCCCCTCCCAGCAGGGGGATCAGGGGCAACATCCGCAAAGCTAAAAATAGATGTAAAACTGCCTTGTAAAATGTTGTAATTTCATAGTCAATCTAGGTCGTTCATTAGGTGGAGATCTGGCGGTAGAAGTTATGGTTAATTTATGGTTTTTTGCTCTAGAAGGAAACCCCTCACTATATATGAGGGAATTGTTTACGTCTATGGAGATCTGTATTCTGAGCGAGGAAGAGAGAGGAAATTGAGAGCGAAGAGGGAATTACAATGGATATGATGTAGGTTTTATCTCTTCAGTTTGTTGGATAATATAAAAGGAAGAACTAGCTGTTTCTCTGTGGACATAGCCCAAATTGGGTGAACCACGTATATCTGTGTCTCTCTTGTTTTATGCATTTTATATGTTTATATTTCTACAATATTTCATGTGTTCCATTGCTCTATATATATAATTTTCTAACAACTGGTAGCAGAGTCGAAGGTCTATTTGGTTGATAAACTTGTAGGAGAAAAGGATTCCTAGTTCGAGTGGGAGCAATGGTAGAGGATGGTAGGTTTAGGGTCGAAAAATTTAACGGCCAAAACTACTAGCTGTGGAAGATGTAGATGGAAGATTATTTATATCAGAGAGATCTGTATCAACCATTGAGCGGAAAGGCAAAGAAGTTGATGAGTATGATAGACAAAGAATGGTATATTCTTGATAGAAAGGCACTTGGAACAATACAGCTGTGCCTAGCGGCATCCGTAGCGTTTAATATTTCAATGGAAACGACAATAGAGGGTTTAATGTCGACATTGGCCAAACTATTTGAAAAACCCTCAACATCAAATAAGGTATTTCTTATGAAGCGTTTATTTAATATGAAAATGTGAGAAGGTGGATCTATTGCTGATCATTTAAATGAATTTAATATAGTTACCAGTCAGTTAAGTTCTGTAGGGTTAACTTTTGATGGTGAAGTTATGTCTATGTTATTTCTATACTCATTGCTAGAAAGTTGGAATGGTTCAGTTATGGCCATTAGTAACTCTGTCTCTGGATCTAGTACTTTAAAGTTTGATGATGTTGTCAGTGTAATCCTTAGCGAGGAAATGTGACAGAAAAGCTCTGGTGAGACATCAGGTAATGCTTTGACTGCAGAGACTAGGGGAAGAAAAATGGAAAGAGGAAAGATCCCTAGATATCATAGTAAGTCAAGAAAAGGCAGTTCCAAGTCCAAATCTTGGATAGTGTGCTAGAAATGCGGGAAGAAAGGACACCTGAAGAAAGACTGCAAGCCTCGGAAGGGAAAAGAATGAGATGCACAACAAGAAAACAATCATGAAGTGAATGTAACATGTGATGTGTTGCAAGATGCTTTAATTCTTTCTTTAGAAAATATTATTGATGCTTGGGTGGTAGATTCAGGGGCCTCATTCCATGCCACACATGATAGGAAACATTTTCATGATTATGTTCAAGGAGATTTTGGACGGGTTCAATTGGGTGATGATAAACCCTGTAAAATCATTGGAATGGGTACAATTTTCATAAAATAGCAGAATGGAAATAAATGTCTATTGAAGGAGGTAAGGCCTGTTCTGGATCTGAAGAAAAATCTTATTTCAATAGGTTTGTTGGGAGGTGAAGGCTGTGTGACTACTTTTATAGATAAAACCTAGAAGCTCACTAAAGGATCCCTGGTAATAGCAAAAGGAGAAAAGGTTGGTACATTGTATTTATGAAATGGTATTTCTAATTTTGTTAATGCTTTAAACTCTACAGGTGAAGATATGACATTGTGGTATCATAGGCTCCGGCACATGAGTGAGAAGGGGATGCAGACTCTTCACTCAAGAAATTTGTTGCCAGGTTTGAAGCATGTTGATTTATAATTCAGTGAGAATTGTGTTTATGGAAAATAGGAGAGAATCAAATTCCTCAGAGTTGGGAAGGAAAAGAAGACCGAAAAATTAGAGCTTGTGCATACAAATGTATGGGGACCTGCTCAGGTATCATCTCTTGGTGGCTCTCATTATTATGTTACTTTTATTGATGATGCAACCAGCAAAACCTGGATTTATTGTATTCGAAATAAATCTGATGTATTTGATACTTTCAAGAAATGGAAATCTTTGCTTAAAAATGAGACAGGAAAAAGTTGAAGTGTCTCAGATCAAACAACATAGGTGAATATTGCAGCAAAGATTTTGATAGGTACTATTTAGAGAATGGAATTCACAGAGAAAAGATAGTTCCAGTAACACCACAAGGAAATGGTGTGTCAGAAAGGATGAACAGGACAATCATGGAGTGTGCAAGGTGCATGAGATTGCATGCAGGATTTCCTTCAAAATTTTGGGCAGATGTTGTAGATATTGTTGTTTATCTAATAAACAGAGGGCCTTCAAGTTCCTTGGATGGTGGTATTCCAGAGGAGGCATGGACAGGTAAAAAGGTAAACTATTCATTTTTAAAAACTTTTGGTTGTGAAGCCTTTGTCCACATTAATAAATAAAAAAGAGCAAAGCTTGAAGCAAAATCAAAGAAATGTACCTTTATTAAATATGTTGTTAATGATTTTGGTTATCGTTTTTATGATTATGAAAATCACAAAATCATTAGCGGTAAATATGTCATATTCAATGAAAAGGTTTTGTATAAGCATCATCTACAGGAAAAGAAACATGAAAAAGAAAACAGATAATACAGAGCACTTGACAAGATCACAGAAAAAGTGATGGTGCCTTAAAATCATAATGATCAACATCCAGAACAACAACCACAACAACAACAAGCACCTCAAACACTTGAAAGTGTTGTTATAAGATCTACCTAGATAAATAGACCCCCTGAACGATACTCTCCTTCATTATATTATGTATTGTTGACTGATTCTAGTGATCCAGAATGTTATGAAGAAGTAGTCCAGATAGAAACTCGGAAGAAGTGGGAGCAAGCCATGAAAGAAGAGATGGACTCCTTAGCACATAAACAGACTTGGGACTTATTCAGGTTACCTGTAGGTAAAACAACATTGCAGAATAAATGGGTTTACAAGTTGAAGGAAGAATATGGAGATAAAAAAAGGTATAAATCTGGACTTGTGGTGAAATGGTTTGCACAAAAAAGGGTATAGACTTTGATGAGATATTTTCTTCTATTGTTAAAATGACTTCAATAAGAAGTATTGTAAGTGTAGTAGCAGTTGAAGATTTGTGTCTTAATTAGTTAGATGTAAAGATAGCCTTTCTCCATGGGGATATGGAGGAAGAGATATATGTGTGACAACCACACGGATATGAGGTAAAAGGGAAGGAGAAACTAGTGTGCAGGTTGAAGAAGAGCTTGAATGGCTTAAATAGGCTCCAAGGCAGTGGTATCTAAAATATGATAGGTTTATGTTTGAACAAGGTTATACTAGATGTCACTCTGATCGTTGTGTTTATCTCAAAAGGCAAAATAATGGCACCTATATTATATTGTTATTGTATGTAGATGACATTCTTGTTGCAGGTTCTAACATACAGGAAATAAAGGCGCTCAAAAGAAAACTAGCAAATTCATTTGCAATGAAGGACTTGGGTGTTGAAAAACAAATCCTTGGTATGAGAATCAGTAGAGATAAGAAGAATTGCAAATTAACATTGTCTCAAAGTGAGTACATAGAAAAGGTGTTGAAAAGGTTTAATATGTAGAATGCAAAAATAATTAGTATACATTTGGTTAGCCATTTCAAATTAAGTAAGGAGGAGTGTCCCAACATTCAGGAAGAAATGGCTCATATGTTTAAATTTCCACATGTATCAACAGTTGGAAGCTTAATGTACGCAATGGTATGCACAGTGCCTGATATTTCACATGCAATGGGATTTGTAAGAAAGTACATGAACAATCCGGGAGAAGAAAATTGGAAGGCGATGAAGTGGATTCTCAGGTATTTGAGAGGTACCAAAAATCAAGCATTATGCTTTGGTGGTTCAAACATTGCTCTACAGGGATATGTTGATGCAAATACGGCGGGTGATAGAGATAACAGGAGGAGCACAACATGGTATGTGTTTACTGTAGGTGGACCACTTGTTAGTTGGGTCTCAAAACTACAAAGTGTTGTTCCACTCTCAACAACAGAAGCACAGTATGTTGCTATTACAGAGGCTAATAAAGAAATGATTGGGTATTAAAGGTTTCTGGAAGAATTGGGTAAGAAGTAGGAGTTGGGAAGGTTATACAGTGATAGCCAAAGTGTCATGCATCTCGCAAAGAACTTTGCATTTCATTCCAAGACTAAACATATACATCTCAAGTACCATTTCATACGGTCATCATTGGAAGATGGAGATTTGAAGCTGGAAAAGATACACACTAACCAGAATCCTGCATATATGTTAACAAAAGTTGTAACCAGGGAGAAACTGAGAATCTTCTCAGTTTCAATTGGTCTTCAAGTATGATGAAGAAGATGAGAAAAAACCAGGTCCAAAGTGGAGTCATTGTCTAACAAATGAAGCAGCGGTGGAGTTGCTATAATCAGTCTCCAAGTGGGATATTGTTGGTTGTGGAGCCTGATTATCTTTTGTATTCAAAGGTATCACCGCATTCGACCCCAATTTATAATCGGGAGGCAACACTGCCTGTAAAATATTCGCTGTAGGGTGGGTCCATGGGGGGGCAGCTCTAACCTTTTAGAGCCCCTACCTGGTGGGGGGATCAGGGGTAGCACCCCCAAAGCTAAAAATAGATGTAAAACTGCCTTGTAAAATGTTGTAATTTCATAGTCAATCTAGGTCATCCATTAGGTAGAGATATGATGGTAGAAGTTGTGTTTAATTTAGGTTTTTTTGCCCTAGAAGGCAACCCCTTGCTATATATAAGGGAATTGTATTATGTCTATGGAGATTTGTATTCTGAGTGAGGAAGAGAGAGGAGATTGAGAGCGAAGATGGAATTACAATAGATCTACTGTAGGTTGTATCTCTTCAGTTCGCTAGATAATATAAAATGAAGGAATGGTTGTTTCTCCATGGACATAGCCCAAATTGGGTGAACCACGTATATCTGTGTCTCTCTTGTTTTATGCGTTTTCTATGTTTATATCTTTGCAATATTTTATGTGCTCCATTTCTCTGTAATATATCATTTTATAATATAATAACCTCATAGAATTAATTGCAACCATTAATTTCATGAAAATGGAAGCTAATTTGTAAATCAATCAATTGTTAATCCTGAAGTATCTTTCAAAGATGTTGTTGACTTGATTGAATTATGGAAATATCTAATAGATTTTATAGCACTATATAATAAACCAAAACTTAATTCATACCCACTCATCTTAGGAAGGAATTAATGACCATAACTAATATATACAAAGATTTTAGTGTATGAGGCATGACCATCACAAAATATGAATCATAGAATTAACTAACAATCTACCCCATTGTCAAACCATTTGTTGAGATTTATATTTGGTAGGATTGTAAGATGGAGTAGATATGTTCCATACCATGGAATTTCTATTCATGAACATTGAAACACCCTTAACATTAAAAGATATAGATGAATATGCCTCTATTTAAAACTATATGCAAAATCTATCCCAATTCTATCAAAATTGAGAAATACAATGGAAAATAAGAAGAACAATTTGAAAATATGTTGATTGAAAACAAACATCTTAAAAATATTTAATTGCTACAAAAATTTAACTCAAATAAAAAAAAAAGAAATTTTCGGAAGTAAATGTAACATCCCTCGATAGACCTCAAGCAAAAATACACAAGATTAATTTTTTTACTGGATTTACAAGCATTTAATATTCTTAATGACTTATCTCATATTCCTTAACTAATAATAAAACGACATAATCATGATCATTAAGTGAGGTAATCTTAGAAATGGAATAGAAAATCTCATGAAGTATAACCATGAATGCAACTTATTAACTTAATGTGTTTTTCTGCAGTTTTGCATCATTAACATTGTTCATTGAATTAGGCTAATTAATAACACATGAATGCTGTAATTTCCAACATCATGTAGCGTAGAAAAATCATCAAGATAAGAGAACAGGAAAGTAGATAAATGGACAATGATATATCCTACAAACCCCAAAGGGAAAAACCAACAAATGCTTATTTTATTAAAATTTTTGTGAGGGAGTTCTCCTCACTCAATGGCAGCAAGGGATCCCATCCCTTGTCCATTGTTGGAATTTTACAAAGAATCATAATATTTAATTCAATCATAGCTAATTAGACCATAGCTAATTCATATTTCTTAAACATTTTACCCCACATTTCCTTGAGCACGGTGTCCTCGAAGCATGCTTGTTTCATGCAGTAAGCTATCCCTTGTAAAATTGCTCCTAACAATCCTTCACACTACATTAATCAATGGTCAAGAATAATTACCTCATTTCTTGCCATAGTGTTAGTTATAATCCATATTTTTATTGTTCCAAAAGGAATTAATTTTGAAACTATCACACCATTCTTTACGAAAGTCATGATTCTTCCCTGTGAACACTATCATTTGCAAATCTAATATCATGGTTATCTGAAATATCAGTTTATCAAAGCCCAAAAGATTATGACTTTTTAATCAAATAAATAAAGGTGAGAGAATCAAAATATATCTATCTCAAAAATTCAATCTCTATTAGTGATTAGGTCACAATCACTAATAATCATGTAGAAATTATACCTCACGACCTAGAAAGACTATTTTGCACATGTATAAATTATAGTAAAATTCATATCCATAATCAATATTTTACCTTTCTTTGCATCGTCAAATGCTTAGCTATAATTATTTAATATATACGATGCCTTAACTATTATTGGCAAAACCACACTTCTAGTGCATTTTATTGGGTGTGGAGCTTGATTATCTTCTTTATTCAAAGGTATCACCACATTGGACCCTAGTCCGTAATGGGGCAGCAACATCACCCATTATTTGCAATGCAATGGGGTTCCAAGGGGAGAAGAAGTGATATTTAGGAGCCCCGCCCCCTCCCCCTCGCAACCGGAGGATTGGGGGTAGCGCCCTTAAAGCTAAAAATAGATTTAAAATTGCCGTGAAAATGTTGTAATTTCGTAGTTAATATGGGTCATTCATTAGGCGAAAATGTGATGGTAGAAGTTATGTTTAATTTAGGATTTTTTTCCCTAGAAGGAAACCCATCACTATATATGATGGAATTCTATTGCGATTATGCATATGTGTATTCTGAGTGAGAAAGGGAGAGGATATTTTGTGAGAGCGAAGAGGGAATTACAAGAGAACTGTTGTAGGTAGCATCTCTTCATTTTATTGGATAATATAAAAGGAAGGACTGGTTGTTTCTCCATGGATGTAGCGCAAATTGGGTGAACCACATATATCTATGTCTCTCTTTCTTTATGTGTTTTATGTGTTTATATTTCTGCAATATTTTATGTGTTCCAATTCTCTGTAATATTCAATTTTCTAACAACTAGTATCAGAGTCGAAGGTCTATTTGGCTAATAAACTCGTAGGAGATACAGGTTCATGGTTCGAGTGGGAGGAACGGTGGAAGATGATAGGTTTAATGGCCAAAACTGCTGGCTGTGGAAGATGCTAATGGAAGATTATTTGTACCAGAAAGATTTGTACCTAGCATTGAGCGAAAAGACAAAGAAGATGATGAGTATGACAAACACATAATGGGATATTCCCAACAGAAAGGCACTTGGAATAGTATAGTTATGCCTAGTAATGTTGGTAGACTTTAATATTTCAAAGGAAACGACAACAAAGGGTTTAATGTCAGCATTAGCCAAGCTATATGAAAAATCCTCGACCTCAAATAAGGTATTTCTTAAGAAGAGTTTATTTAATATGAATATGTCAAAAGGTGGATTTTTTGTTGATCATTTAAATGAATTTAATATGGTTACCAGTTAGTTAAGTCCTGTAGGGTTAACTTTTGATGATGAATTTAGGGCTCTGTTATTTTTGTTCTCATTGCTAGAAAGTTGAAATGGTTTAGTTATGGGTATTAGTAACTCTATCTCTAGATCTAGTACTTTAATGTTTGATGATGTTTTCATTGCAATCTTTAGCGAGGAAATGCGATGGAAAAGCTCCAGCGGGACATCAGGTAATGATTTGACTGCAGATACTTGGGGGAGACATATGGAAAGAAGAAAGAGCCCAATATATCATAGTAAGTCAAGGAAAGGAAAATCCAAGTCTAAATGGGGGATAGTGTGTTGGAAATGTAGGAATAAAGGACACCTGAAGAAAGACTACAAGTCTTGGAAGGGAAAAGAAGGAGACATGCAACAAGAAAATAATAATGAAGCGAATGTGATAGGTGATGTGTTGCAAGATGCTCTGATTCTTTCATTAGAAAATATTATTGATGCTTGGGTGGTAGATTCATGGGCCTTATTCCATGCCACACCTGATAGGAAACATTTTAATGATTATGTTTAAATTGATGTTGGACAGGTTCGATTGGGTGATGATAAACCCTATAAAATCATTGGAATGGGTACAGTTTTCATAAAGCGACAGAATGGAAATCAATGGTTGTTGAAGGAGGTATGGGATGTTCCAAATCTCAAGAAAAATCTAATTTCAATAGGGTAGTTGGGAGGTGAAGTTTGTGTAACTACTTTTACATATAAAACCTAGATGGTCACTAAAGGAATCCTGGCAATAGAAAAAGGAGAAAAGGTTGGTACATTGTATTTATGAAATGGTATTTCTAATTCTATTAATGATTGAACCTCTCCAGGAGCAGATACGACATTGTGGCATCATAGGCTTAGGCACATGAATGAGAAGGGGAAGCAAATTCTTCACTCAAGAAATTTGTTGCCAAGTTTGAACCAGGTTGATTTGTAGTTCTGTGAAAATTGTGTTTATGGAAAACAGAAGAGAGTCAGATCCTTTAGAGTTGGGAAAGAAAGGAAGAGCGAAAAATTAGAGCTTGTGCATGCAGATATATGGGGACCTGCTCAGGTATTATCTCTTTGTGGCTCTCATTATTATTTTACTTTTATTGATGACGCAACCATAAAAACCTAGATTTATTATATTCAGAATAAATCTGATGTATTTGATACTTTCAAGAAATGGAGAGCTTTGGTTGAAAGTGAGACATGAAAAAGGTTGAAATGTCTCAGATCAGATAATGAAGGTGAATATTACATCACAGAGTTTGATAAGTATTGTTTAGAGAATGGAATTTTCAATGAGAAGATAGTTCCAGGAACAACACAAGAAAATGGTGTTTCATAAAGGATGAACAGGACAATCATGGAACGTGCAAGGTGCATGATATTTGATGCAGGATTGCCTTTACAACTTTTGCCAGATGTTGTAGATACTATTTTTTATCTAATAAATAGAGGGCCTTCAAGTTCTTTGGATGGTGGTATTCCAGAGGAGGCATGGACAGGTAAAAAGGTAAAGTACTCATTTTTAAAGACTTTTGGTTGTGGAGCCTTTGTCCACATTAATAAAGAAAATAGAAAAAAGCTTGAGGAAAAATCAAAGAAATGTACCTTTATTGGATATGGTGTTAATGATTTTGGTTATTGCTTTTATGATTATGAAAAACAAAAAATCATTAGGAGCATAGATATCACATTCAATGAAAAGGTTTTGTATAAAGATCAGATGCAGGAAAAGAAACAGGAAAAAGAAAACAGAGAATAAACAGTGCTTGATGAGATCACAGAAAAAGTGAAGGTGCCTGAAAATCATAATGATCAATATACAAAACAACAACAACAATAACAATGTCAAAAAGCAACTCAAGCACTTGGAAGTGGTATTAGAAGATCTACCAGGATTAGTAGACCCCTTGAACGATACTCTCCTTCATTATATTATGTATTGTTAACTAATTTTGGTGAACCAAATTGTTATGAATTAGCAGTGTAGGTAGAAACCAAGAAGAAGTGGGAACAAGCCATGAAAGAAGAGATGAACCCCGTATTACATTACTAGACTTGGGACTTAGTCAGGCTACCAGCAGGTAAAACAAAATTGCGAAATAAATGGTTTTACAGGTTGAAGGAAGAAGATGAAGGTAGAAAAAGATATAAAGCTAGACTTGTGGTGAAGGGGTTTGCACAGAAAAGGGTATAGAATTTGATGAGATATTTTAAGTCTAGTAGCAACTGAATATTTTCATCTTGAGTAGTTAGATGTAAAGATATCCTTTCTCTATGGGGATTTGGAGAAATAGATATATATGTCACAACCACAAGGATATGATGTAAAATTGAAGGGGAAACTAGTTTTCAGGTTGCAAAAGAGCTTGTATGGCTTAAAACAGGCTCCAAGGTAGTGGTATCTAAAATTTGATAGGTTTATCTCTGAACAAGGTTATACTAGATGTCAATCTAATCATTGTGTTTATCTCAAAAGACAAAATTATGGCCACTATATTATATTGTTATTGCATGTAGATGAAATGCTTGTTGTAGGCTCTAACATGCACGAAATTAATTTGCTCAAAAGAAAATTGGAAAACTCATTTGCAATGAAAGATTTGGGTGCTGCAAATCAAATCCTTGGTATGAAAATAAGTAGAATCGGGAAGAATAAAAAATTAACATTGTCTCAGAGTGAGTACATACAGAAGATGTTGAAAGGATTTAATATCCAGAATGAAAATACAGATAGTATACCTTTGGCTAGACATTTCAAACTAAATAAGGAGGTGTGTCCCAAGAGCTAGGAAGAAATGGCTTATATGTCTAAAGTTCCATATGCATCAGTAGTTGGAAGCTTAATATATGCAATGGTTTGCACAAGGCCTGATATTGCGCATGTAGTGGGAGTTGTAAGCAGGTACATGAACAATCCTCAAAAAGAACATTGGATGGCAATGATGTGTACTTTCAGGTATTTAAGACATACCACAAATCAAGCATTATTCTTTGGTGGTTCAAACATTGCTCTACATGGATATGTTGATGCAGATATGGTGGGTGATAGATATAATAGGAGGACCACCATACGCTATGTGTTTACTCTAGGTGGAACAACTGCTAGTTGGGTTTCAAAACTGCAAAGTTTTGTTCCACTCTCAACGATGGAAGTAGAGTATGTTGCTGCTACGGAGGCTAGTAAGGAAATGATTTGGTTACAAAGGTTTCTGGAGGAATTGGGTAAGAAGAAGTAGTTGGGCAGGTTATACAATGATAGCCAGAGTTCCATACATCTTGCAAAGAAATCTGCATTTCATTCCAAAACTAAACATATAGAGCTCAAGTATCATTTCATACGGTTAGTATTGGAATATGGACAGTTGATGTTGGAAAACATACACACTAGCCAGAATCATGCAGATATGTTAACATAAGTTATAACTAAGGAGAAAATGAAATTTTGCTCAGTTTCAATTGGTCTTAAAGTATGATGATGAAGATGAGAAATAGCTAGGTCCAAACTGAAGTCATTTTCCAGCAAATGAAGCAGCGGTGGAGTTGCTATAATCAGTCTCCAAGTGGGAGATTGTTCGGTGTGGAGCCTGATCATGTTCTTTATTCATAGGTCTCGCTAGTTCGGACCCGAGTCCTTAATGGGGTTCTAATGCCTCACGTTATTTGCGTTACAAGGCGCGGGGGGGGGGCGCACGGGGGCAACAATCTTTAGGAGACCCCCCCTAGTGGGGAATCGGTGGCAATGCGCCAAAAGCTAAAAATAGGTGTAAAGTTGCCTTGTAAAATGTTGTAATTTCAGAGTCAATCTTGCTCACTCATTAGGGATAAATATGACAGTAGAATTTATGTTTAATTTAGGTTTTTTTTCCCTAGAAGGAAACCCCTCGCAATATACGAGGGAATTGTATTGTGGCTATGCATATATGTATTCTGAGTAAGAAAGCAAGAGGAGATTGTGTGAGAGTGAAGAGGGAATTACAAGAGATCTGTTGTAGGTTGTATCTCTTCATTTTTCTGGATAATATAAAAGGAAGGATTGGTTGTTTCTCTGTGAATGTAGCCCAAATTGGGTGAAATACATATATATCTGCCTCTCTTTTTTTATGTGTTTTTTGTGTTTATATTTCTACAAAATCTTATATGTTCCATTTCTCTGTCATATATAATTTTCTAACACATTTAACACAAATGCAAAACCATGGGAATCAATTTTTACAACCATGGTATTGTTTCCCAATGGTTGTTCTTGTTACAAAATCATGGGTAACAATCTACTTGTTCTCTTAAATATGAAACCGTGGCTAACAATATATTTCTTCCCTCATTTCAAATGCATTAACTAAATGCATATAGTTATAAAACCATGTTTATTTATCCATAATTTATATTCATTAAATAAATGCAAAAATACCATAAAAGCATGCCCATTCATCTATATGTTCACAAATACTATAAATGAAAAAATTATCACAAGATCACTACTATATTTCCTTGAGCTATGTATTTTCATATGAAACCCTCTTTTATAGTATCAACCTCCCATGAAAAGTTCCCATGCCATCTAATAATTCTCCATGCCAAGGTTTATATTAAATGTATTATAAAATTCCAAGATGCATTAATGCATACCAAAAGTTCCAAATAATTCATTTCATTTCAGTGCATTACTTAATGGATTTTCTCATAATGGATTATAGTAAAACTAAATATTTCTTGTGCCAACTACCCAACTCTTTAATCATGCACAAGCATGGACAAATTGTATGAACACATATAGAAATGGTCTTGGTTTCCTTTAAGAGAAATAAATGGAAATAGATGCATTTTATTGTGGTGTTGGTAATTGTAATCCACACAAAGCCACATCGATGTGTTCTTCAAGGTTATAAATAGACCACAATACCTTAGATACAAATTATAATATTCAACTATTAATGAAGAAATAATTTTGATGAAATTAACCATGTAGATTTTTCAAAGAATTTTAACATAATTAATTTTTATTTTTTTACACAAAAGAATCATATAATCCTTTTCAAGAAAATAGCATGGTTAACTTATCTTTTTATGAACAAGACCCACGCAAACCTTTTCAAGAAAGTAACATGGTTAACCTATATTTTTATGCACAAGAACCAAGAAAACATTTCAAGAAATTAAGATACTTAACATATCTCTCTCGGTTAACTTATACTTTTAATATGGTTAACTTACCTTGTAATTTTAAAATTTTTTGTCATTTCCAGAAATTTAATTAATTGAATAGTTCATTTAGAATATTCAATATTTTCCACATAGATAGCCTTTGAATGTGTTGCAAATTTATTTTACAAAAATGTTTCGACAAGTTACACCAGGGAAGACAATGAAAATTAGTTTGGCATATGCTCCATCAATAAAAATCAAAACATGATTGTTGAAGTGAGAAAGAAGACATTAGTTTGTTTCATTTCAACGAAACACATTTAAAGGACAAATATATACTATTGAATATATCTACAAGAAAAGGTTTTACTATTTGAATGATCCAGAGAAGTTTAACATACTTGTTGGTGGTGGAATCTATAACCCTAAACACTTTACTCACCTCATATAGAACCTCTCAAAAATAAAATTTGCCACTCCATGAGGTTGTACTTCCATCTCATGCGACTTTACTAGACAAGCTTCCAGAAAGGAAGGACAAGTCCTCCATAAACAATCAAATATTTTTGCTTTGAAACAAGAGATATATTGCTTCCAAGTCCTATAGAAAGGAAATCGTCATTTGTGATTCCCACACTGTGAAAATTATGGACACTGGAACCAAGTAATGATCGATATTTTTGTCACTTCTGGTTATTTCTATTTTTGGGCATCCATATCCCATGGCTTTGACAACATTGTATCCTTTCATGTCTTGCTTTCCACTGTGATCGGTCTTTCCTTTCTCCATTTGAACTTGTACCTAACATGAAATAGACAATAAAGTTAAAATCATTTTGTAACTACTTCTTGATGGAAACCATTTGAGTTATATTAAATTAAATAATATTTTTCTTATGAGCACTAAAATTAAATGCATGGTTCTAGGGATATTACAGTAAAACTTAAAAAACATGGTGGAATTTAAGTTCTATCCAAGAATGAAAACTATTATATATTCTCATAAAATGGAGTTCAACCATTACATGTGATTATAGGTACATGATAGGCATACATCCAAACATTTTTATACACCAAATTTATGTAAAATATGGTACTTCTCCCATCAAACATCCCTAAAAAACAATGAATCATTCCTTAAAGGAAAACATAATTACAAAAGATCCTAGATGTTGGATTTATATGCCCAATTATGGCACTAAGTTGAGCTCACCTTTGATTGTAAAGCCCTAAAAAATGTAAAATGGAGAGTATGTATAGATTATAGAGAGCTCAATAAAGTGATTAGCAAGGACCAATTTCCATAACCTTCCATTTATCAAATACTACATGCTTTGTCAAGTATATAGTATGTTTCCTTATTAGATGGGATTAATGAATATAACTAAATATAAGTAATCCATAAAGATGATGAAATACTAACTTTTGCTTGCCCTTGGGGTAAATTTTCCTAGAAGGTTGTCCTATTTTTTCTATGTAATACTATTTCAAACTTCTGATGAGATATCATCAATATATTTGTAGTTATGCTACATGGAAATGTAGATATGTACAGGGATGAACTCACTCCATAGGGGAAATCATTCCAAGAAGCCTTCACAAATGTAGAAGATGTTTTGAAATTTTCCCAAGAGTTGAATGTATCATTAAAGAATGAAAAATGAAACATTCCGATGAATGAAGGCATTTTCTTTGACAGTCACATGTCTCCAAATGAGATTAAACTATATCAAACCAAAGTGAATGCCATCCAAAATATTACTATACCTCAAAAATAGAATGTTGTTATAATATTTTAATTGCATGTAGGAAACATCAGGAGCTTTACTAAAGAATTTACCAAATTGGCATACCCTTTGTTTGTCTTGTTATCCAAGGATGCAAAATTTTGGTAGTCAAAGTATAGTTAAAAATCCTTTGAAAACATCAAGAAATATCTTTTATCAACTACTATTTTAGAAAGGCCTAAAATAACAAAATTCAATTTCCCATACACATAGATGCATGTGATGAAGAAGTGGGGATAGACATAGTGTAGGAGTTAAACTAACCATTTGTAATATATTTTATTAGCAATTTCCTGTATGAAGTAAAACTAATTATAATATAATAGAAAAAATGTTTTATATATGTCATAAACAAGTTTAGACACCACATCACTAGCTATCGAATTCTTGTACTTATAGATCATCTATTAAAACAAAATATATGAACGAAATAGATGTTAATGGAGGCATAAATGAATGCCTATGCTTTCTATATCAGTTTAATTTGACAATATTTAACTGACTTGGTAAACAATTTTTTGTTGCAATTTTTTTCTCAGGACTAAATTACATTGCATATCAGGAAATTGTTGAGCATAGGTTTTCAGATGAGAATTTATTCATAATATACATAAATACTATATGGCTCATTGATATAGAAAATTATATATAAAATGGAATATTTCATAAATAGGTTTCATAAAGAGAATGGTGCATGATTTCCATGAAGAGTGTTATCGACGAAATGATTAGTGGATACCTATTTAAAGTTGGAATGTATCATATACTTAGAAGAAACATAATATATAAGGAGGGAGATTATTTTTAACATGCTTGACTTGATGAACCTTGTCTAAGGGCTTTATGCTACAAGAGGTAAAATCTATAAGTTGGAAAATAGGGAAGTATTGGCTGACCATTAAAAAAGATATTAAAGAATATGTTCCATGATATGATGAGTTCCAATGAATGGTAAAGCCTACAAATATAGATGAATTTGCATTGCAATTATAAATCTCATTTAAACACTTGAAGAAATAGGGTTTGAAGTTTGTGGCATATGTCAACCATTCTTCAACCCAAATGGATAACACTTGAAATTTTTATGCATATATAGTAAAGAAATGCACACAAAAATTATATATAAAAATAATATTAAATAATAGAAATCATACGGAATACTCTAAGATTTATCGTGGAGACCCTTGATTGGGAAAACCAATGAATTGTTTAGAACCTCACGTAAAACTCTCTTTACATTAAATGCACCATTTAAAGTACAATATATAGGATCTTGTGGCATCCAAAAGCATGATCCATTGACCCATACAATATTGGTTTATGTGTCTAGGTCATCTATAAAATATTCTTATCAATGAATATTTGGAATTGAACTTGAAAGCTACCCTGACTGAGATGCTTCATGATTGAGTTTTTCAAGTGACAAGGGCCAGCTACCAGAGTGATACCACTACTATATTACTTCCTTAACTACAATTATAAGACCATGGGATGGACAATCATATTCTAAAAATCTCCAATAGAAAGCATACAAAACCACTTGAATAATAAATTTTCAGGCAATGTAATCCCCGTTGTGATCCCCATTTCACCCAATGCATATGTGTTTCACTTAGGAATATGTATTTAAAAAACATAACACATATAAAGTATTCTTCCACCTGCCATGTTCTCTGCATATAGGGGGGCATTAATACAAGCTCAACAATTCAGGGAAGCAATGCCCATTTTTTTATCTACACTAAGATCACTTCTTAGTTCTTACGTACTTTGTGAAATAATTTGCAACATTCGTCAATGTGTCAATATTTACTCATAGCACCTTCTTATCTTCAACTGTGGTTCTCATGAAGTGATACCTTTAGTGCCCCACTGATTTTGACTTTTGAGAAAGATGATTTTCATGTTATCTTGACTTTTTAGAGATATAGTTTGATTGATGTAATATTGTTGTGGACATGTGGACCTGAGATATTGATCATATGATTATTTACTCCATATGATGTTGAAGCTTGTTATGCATACTATTGAGTATTAGTCTCAATGAAAGTTGATGAGTCTATTAATAAATTCTGATAATTTTCGATGATTTAATATCATAGTTATAAGAAGAATTTTGGTGTAAATCACATATAAAAAGACCTTTGTCGACACGTTTCGAACGAACTAGTGTGGTTCATTGTCAGGACAAGTTGAAGAAACAGATCCAGTCTAGCAAGTTAAATATTCTGAGCAGAGACTCCAATGGCTAAAAAAGATTAACGGCTAATTTTTTACTTTAGGACCCAGGTCAAATTTTCAAGTATTAATTAATATTATTATTATTCCTTATTATTATTATTATATTATTATTTAGGAACCAAGTTAAATTAGGTAAAAATAAATTAATGGTTAGTTTTTATATATAATTCATTTATCTATTTTATATATATATATATATATATATATATATATATATATAATATATATATATATATATTATATATATTAATTAAAATAATAATATTAGGATTAAAAATATATAAATAAATACCATACTTTTATGTATAGCTAAAATGTTAAGTTATTTGTTTATTAGATTATTTATAATTATTATTTATTAATACTTATATATATGTATATGTATATGTATATGTATATGTATATGTATATGTATAAGTATATTATATGTATATATATAATATATATATATATATAATATATATATATATATATATAATATAATATATATAAATTATAGTTAAGATAATAATATTAGGTTGTTAATATAAAAAATAAAATACTTTTTAATGGTTGGTTTAAAAAGGTAATCTACTTGTAAACTATTTATTAAAAAAAATACATATATATTAGTTAAAATTATACTTAATAATACCAATTAAGAAAAAATGAAACGGGAAGAGTGGCCTAGAATCAAAAAGAAGGAGAAGGACTGGAAAAAATCCACTAAAAAACCAAAGATCAAGGAGGAAAAGGAAGAAAGGAAGGCACCAAGGGGAACGACAAAAAAAGGTGGGGGGGGTGGGGAGGGGAAAAAACACTAAGACGAAAGGGCAGGGATCCAACATCTACTAATCTTCCAGCCATCATCTCTGTTGAGATTGTTAGGCCTTCTTTCAATTTCAATAGCTTCCCTGAATTTACGATGATGGATCTGAGCAACTTTGGCAACAACCTTGGCCTCCTCTATGCAGACCTGATGCTTGGTCTTATCCACATGCTCTGCTAATGCTGAAGACTTGGTTCTCCCATGTCTTAGGTCAGCTGCATGCTCGCTAATTCTCTGATGTATGGAGTGCACTATTTCCCCGATATAGGGTGTCCCACAAGAACAAGGGATCAAATAAACACCCTTCATGTCCTTAGGGTTAACGGGATCTTTTACCGATCTGAGGGAATTAAGAATGGTGCTGAGGGGCCTGAAGGTTGAGGGAATATCAAACATCCTAAGGATCCGAGAAATCTTGTCCGTGGTTCCTTGGACATAGGGAAGATGGACACCTAGTTTGCGCTCCTTTGGTTCTTTCTTAATTAACGCATTTTTAGAGGCTTTAAGGAAAGCCTTCTGACCAAGGTGCCTACTATATCCATTCTCCACAAAGACATTAAGGAGATGGGATCTCTTCTTATACAAGCTCTCATTATCTAAAATCCTAAGGGCACGAGTAGCGAGGGTGTTAAGAACACCCATCTTCTGAGCTGGGAAATGATGGGAATCGACATGAATATACTGCTTAGTATGCATTTTCTTTCGGAACACAGAGTGGGAGAGAGAGCCGTCCATATTCTTAGAAATAAGAATATCTAGGAAAGGGAGGCAACCATTGACCTCTTTTTCCATGGTGAACTTAATGGCAAAGGACTGACCGTTGAGGTGATTAAAGAAACGATCCAGCTCCTCTTGGCCATGGGACCAGATGACATTAGTGTCATCTACATACCTTTTCCAAAGCTTGGGAAGGAGATGAGTTGAGGCTAGAGCTTTGGCTTCGAAATCTTCCATAAAAAGATTCGCAACAATCAGGGAGAGGCGGGAACCCATGGCAACACCATAGGTCTGTTCAAAGAACTCACCCTCGAAACAGAAGAAAGTGGAAGTGAGACAAATCTCAACAAGATGAGCGGTATCGGGATCTGTAAGGCGATAGATCACTTCCAAGGCCTCCTTTATAGGGATGCAAGTATACAGGGAGACCACATCAAATCTGACAAGAATGTCCTCACGGTTAAGCCTAATATCCTTAAGTTCGATGACGAAAGATGCAGAGTCCTTCACGAAGGACTGAGTGCGGCCAACCAGGGGCTTAAGTTTAAGGGCAAGAAACTTAGCTAGAAGGTAGGTCGGACCACCAATGGTGTTGATGATAGGCCTCAAAGGGGCCCCTTCCTTGTGAATCTTAGGCAACCCATAGATCCTAGGAGCGATGGGACTACTCTCAATGGGTTTGTGGCATAGGGAACCCACCAAACTACTAGACTTGATGGCGAGAGCCACTGTTCTAGAGATCTTCTTCAGAGGGTTCTTAGGAAGTTTTTTATAACTGCCAGTATTATGAAGACGATCTAACATCTTCTTACAGTAATCATCTTTTTTAAGGATGACTGTAGCCCCTCCTTTGTCAGCTTTTAGAATGACAATATTTTAAGGACTTTAGGGCATAGAATTCCTCCTTGCTGAGGTTCCTCTGAGGGGGCTTAGCCTTCCTAAGGACGACAGCACAGACCTACCTAATAGTGTCCTTGATATTATCCGAAAGATCTCTAATCCCGTATTCCACGTCACAAATAATGTCATCCACCAAGATTTTCTTAGGGGCAAGGGCAAAGTTTAAGCCCTTGCTTAAAAGACTAAAACCAGATGGGGAGAAAGAAAAGCTCGAAAGGTTAACAACCTTATTATTTCGGGAAGAATAGGGAAGAAAAACCTCCTTGCTGAGGTTCTCAAAATCATTGCTATAGACATGAAATTATTTTCCATCATGGCATATCATGTTATGCAAAAAAATATGATAATTAATCCCTCTTAATTATATTTTACTAATGATATCCTAAGTGTTTTTTAGGTTCCTATACCAATAGGGGTCATAATTTTGAATGACTGAGATTAAGCCTTGTAATATTGTACATACCTTTTCTTTCTGCAAATGTTTTCTATATTAAAAAGAAAAAAATAAAAAAATGCAATGAGGGTAGGTCCTAATAGAATAATCAAAGGACCCAAAAAATGAAAATTTCGGCAAAAAAAGTGAAAATATATGAACTCCAAAATACAAAAAGAGACCATGAAAGTGTGCAAGCCAAAATGCCACTACTATTTACTTTTTATGCATAATATATGATTGTGTGCAGCTTGTTACTCATTCCACAATCCATGATAGTCAAATTGTTTAAGCTTGGCTATTTCATGTTTTAAATTTTATGTTTATAGTTAGAGAATAAATTCTGACCAAACAGTGTAATCTTGGCAGATCATTAGATAGGTAGAGTAAATAAAAGGAGATCATCAGTCTAATCTGAGCCCTTGGATGTTGTAAGGTCAGAAATAGATAATTTGATTTGTAAAAGAAAAATATTGATAAGGGTTTGCTAGCCTAAATGCACCCTAATAAAGTGAAGAAAAAATGGTAGGATAAATAGACGGGTATGTACTAGAAGGGTTGCAGTAATGTCTTATGATTACATGAAAAACACTTATGTCATTGTTCCGAATGCATCTTTTAAATATGCATAAGTGATATATAAAGCAAAGACAATGGTTCACAATGTGACTTATTTAACATCCCTATCCTTCATTTTAACCCCTAAAACACTCGTTAACTTCCCATTCATAATAAAATATTAATACCTTTAGCTCCTTAAGTCAAAGAGGCTCAGAGCATTTCTCTGACTTTTTGTGGGCCCAGACCCTCGGCTTGATGACTTAAGAGACAAAGGTGTTAAAATCCCTTTCAATTCATTCACCCCCCTCACAAAAACCCTTTTCCTAAAGGTTGAGTCTTTTCCCTATGGAAAATCCATGACAAACATGTTCCATGCAAAAAACCCACCAAATAACTTTTATCCTAAGTAAAGCATCCCTTCCCCCCCCGCTCATATCACTTCATATTAACTTTTATTTAATATATTCAAAATCTCTGAAAAACCCACTACCCCGTATATGTTTAACTCCTTCGTACAAATTAACCCCACCCCTCAGTTTAATTATAAACTATATTACTATCCCTATCCTGCAAAAAATATTAAATACCCTTCCTTAGTCCTTAATCATACATTAAAGTGCCCAGATGAGATTAAAATTTTAATATAATCTCATACCATCATGATTAAACCTATGCCCCCCACCCTGTAAAATTTATGGTTAAATCATTGTGCAACTTCACCTCCCGATCACCACACGATCTCCCTCCTGCTCATCCAATGGCCGTCATCCGTATTGGGTCGACCCCATGACCGCCCTTTACCCGCCTGATAAGGCGGTTTTTGCCCTGGCCCCCGATGTTACATGTCAATCAATGAGTGGAATGCAGACGCTCCCAAATACCACCTTCACCACAAAGGTGATGTGATGGACCTCCCAAACTGCTTCCCCCTTCCAACTGAAAATTGTCATTGTTCATCAATTGGTGAAACCTGCCAAAATTAACCATTTTCCCCATAAACTCCTGATTATCCCTCTTTTCACTCTTTTTGCGTGTTTGTCTTTAAGAACTCAGAACATCATTGCAACCCTTGCAAATAGTCAAATACCTCACATAACCTCCGCCATTGCTCCACAGAAGCTGCAGACAGTCTAACGCAGTCATCAATTCATACCAGAACAGTACAGTCCCCTACAACCTCTGACAATTACCAATTACAGTCAAATTCACCATTCCAAGTATTTAACCATGGAAAACCCACTCAATCATCCAATTCCAGTGAATTTCCCTCAAAACACGTTAAATTAAGTGGAAAATAATTATATTTATTTTGGTTCTTACACTTTAGACCACAAACATCTGCAAGAACACCGTTGCCTAAAAAACCTTGAATTGACCCCTGCACTCAAATCTACAAGAACTGAGTATGGATACCCCAATTTCAATGGATGTAAGGCCCATCTCCACACCCCATTTAGACCTGGACCACCTCCCTTTAGCTGATAAAGATTTCCAAATAAAAGATACCATTTCCCTCGAGCTCCTGCTCAAAGTGCATTGCCAAACTAGGGATAGGTTCTTGAACCATGCTGATGAAATAGGCCTTTGGGAGTCTAATTTTCCCAAGTACTAGTTCCCCCAAGTCCACATTTTCCTAGAGATTGTCCATTACTATCATGCCAATTACATTCCTAATCAGAGAGTAGTCATGTCCCCAAACCAAAACCCACTTCTCACCATCACTTCTAAATGGATAAATGAAATGTTACAACAAATCCAGCTAGGGAAAAACCTGACTCCTCTCTCAATTGGAAACTTTTTAGACCAATATCTCAAGATTACTACTGCAAAGTTGGCTGAAATGTTCCAAACCTTCACCGGAGAGGAAAAACACATCCCAAAGGATCCTTCCCCATATGTAGCTACTATTTTTTCCCCATGGGGTTAGAACATCATAGCCATGATATCATGTGTTCTGGGTTACACCACTAGTGAGTACATTGATGAAATTATCCTAGCTTTCATGTCCATCTACACTCCACGACAACCTCCTACTGTCATCTAGGATTATGCCCAATTTATAGCTGATAGGATGCATGACCAATTTCTTAGAATGAGCAATGAGAGAGTCTTCAAATACTCCTCTGTTTTATACCATCTATTCCTATATTATCAGTCACATAAGTTCCCATTCACCCTTCAGAATCCTGACACAAAAGGTCAACCCAGATCAGACATTTTTTGGACCCCATTGGTCCACAAATATCAATCTCCATATTCATATGCTGACTTCATTGATGGATTTTTACCACCTAGTCATGACAATATTAACAGGAAGCCCTCCTCCAAGAATCAATCCAAACATAAAAAGGATCCTTCAACTGTCTAAGCAGACCAAAGTGGGTGATTGGTACTTATACCAAAACCACACCAGAATTAGAATTTATGGTTACATGTTGGCACCATACAAACTACCAAGATACCTCCCAATGAGGTTGTTTGCATTATAATTCTATATAAAAATTATCAATGTAGATGAGATAAACTTTTTCAATGCCAAGAAGAAGGCCAACTTCAAAATAAAATACCAACTAGGCCCCTTCATATGCAACTATAGGGAGGTAGACCATAAAGCAGATTCGATATTGTAGAGTATGAAGTTCCAAAGAAGTTTTGTTTGGAGATATGACCCTTTGGAATTCATCACTAAGAAAAGACAAAAGGTCAAGCTAGAACCTTTCATTCACCATCCCATACCTGAGAGTCAAGCCTATGCCAACCAATCAGAATGGGTGGAAGGTACTCTAGTGACCTGAGTAGACATACAGAATTCTCTCATTGATCTGGAAAAACAACTTGATGAGGGTTCTTTCCTGGAGGTGCCATACCAGTCAGACATACTAGAGATAACCATGAGTACCCTTCCAGTTGTGCAGACTCCTCTAAATGAGGAGAAAAGCCTAAAGAGAAGTAGGGAGGAGGCCATCACATCAGCAAGAGCAACCTCACAAGCTCATGCAGAAACCAGCCAGGAAAAGAGGCAGAGAATGAATCCTATCTCTGAAGAGGAATGCACAGAAGAGACAACAAAGGTCACAAGTACAAAAGGAATACAAGAGCCTTCCACATGACAAACTCAGATGTTGGAAAGGAAGCTTAGTCTTGAGTTATCTTCCTTTAGGATACCTGCTGACAAAGACCAAGATATCAAGGAAAGATATAAAGAAATCAAAGCAATAAATGAGAGGCTTAAGGCCTAAACTTACGCTCAGTACCTAAAAATGACCCGTAGGAATCAAGCAAGGCTAATGTCAGCCTTTGACATTAAAGAGGGGAAGATGAAAATGAATTTTATCAAGTCTACAACCCAGTAGCCGAAAACAACGTCAAATTTCAAGAAAGTAGATTTTGAAGTGTTGTCGAGGGATATTCATCCCATAAAATAGATTGAGCTACATAAACAAGCAGGGGAGACAATACACTCCACCTTGACTATAAAAGCCAAAGATCCCCATTAGCTACATAATTCCTTGAATAACATATCTGCACAATTCTAGTTGGAGAAGGCCTCCTCACAGGCCAAGGATACAAGGATCAAGTCCTTAGAGGACTTAATAATTGAATTGGGACACGATCCCAAGGATATAAAAGTCACAGAACATCCTATTAAGAAGAAAAATGATGATATCGTTGCACTTAAGAAGAAGCTAAAGATACCCCAGCTACAACATCCACAGACATTAGAAGTCCTAGAAGCCCAGCAAGGACATGGAGAACTCATGGACTTGGTCTTGAAGCTGAATGATAAACTTAAGGAGATAGAGAAGGAGTTGGACACTTTAATTCAATCGAAGCAAAGTGACATGGCCACAACTTCCAAAGCTATCATCCCTACAATATCCATAGTAATTCCTTCTACACTGGCAGCATCACTATCACCCACAGCTCCACCTACCACAGAATTGCCAGTAATAGCAGAATCTACAACAACAATAGGTCTACAAGGAGAAAAAGTAGAAGAATTAATCAAATCCATGAAATAAATGTCTATCCAAGCTAAAGATATGAAAATGTTAAAGGAAAAGTTGGCAAGTTTAGAAACTGACTGCAAACTTCCCAACTTGATTAGATAGAAGAAACACAAAAGGCCCAGAGAATGGGTGAGAGAATAAAAATCCTGGAGAAGGATTTAACATTGGAGAAACCACTTGGACAAATTAAGGAAATGCTATGGGCCAATATCGTTGACTCTGTTAATGACATTTGGCCATCAATCCAAGTCATTTTTGAGCAAACAAAGTTGGTAAGGATAACTACAAAAGATATCCAGAAAGTAAAGGAGGAGTTGGGGGATAAGCCAGAGGATTCCAATAGACTCATCCACTTCCTCAACAGCAAAAACAAATATGATCTCCATGAGCTTAATATAGAAGATAGGAATGAGGCCATTTTAGAAATAAGGAAGGTTCTTTCCAAAAGGAACCTTATGCTCAACTTAGAGGAAAAGTGCCATAAAATGCAGGTAGCCATTGATAGGTTCATGGCTAAATCTAGATTTTGAGGGAGAAAGGTCTGCCCAATCCTATGGTTACCAATGATAAACTCATGACATAATTGGACTATGGCAATAGACTCAAACAGGTCGCTAAGGAACAAGCCAACTCTTCATCCATAATAGCATTACCAACAGGGAAAATCTTGAATGACACATTTGAAAATTTGTTCTTCCTGGAGCATGAAATCAAATGTCTATTTCTCACCAAGCGAAATTTTTCCAAATATACCGAGGTTGATGAGATTTATAGGAGGATGGAAAATGTGAAATTACCTGATGTAGAATGGTGGGAAACTATGACTGACTTATTGTGATAAATTTACAGCTAAAAGTTACCACACAGTAAAAATGAATTCAACCAGGTAAATAGATGAAAACAAGGCAGTAGGGTCAAAGAGTATCAGATGAAAGATCAAAGTAAAGAAGAATCCAGCGTGAAAATCCACAACTCCAAGCCAGTATAAAGGGTTCTACTTCAACTGTAAAGGCCACCACAACCCCAATAAAAGGGATAGCATGAAACAATTCAATAACTGTCTTTATCTTCTTGCAAGAAGATAATTGTACTTCCTAGATTAAATCTCAAGTTGTTTTGAGATATTTTGTAATAATTTTTTGTATATGTAATTCACAATTTGAGGTATGTAGGGTGGATTCTAAAACATTTCTATATATTTACTACTCTTAAGTTTGAAATTCTATTGTATCAATGACTAGATCAGCTAGCTGGTTCAAGGAATAAAGATTAGATATTTCACAGGATTCTCGTGTAAAGCAAAATTTCAAATAAGTATTTTCTCATGTTCAATGTTATTTTTCTTTGAGTTTTCCATAATCTTACTTGTATCTCTAAAAATTGAATGTTGTAACATGGAATGATATTTCAGAAATTGCTTAATTGCACTGTGTCTTAACTGTTTGGCATATTATATGTTTTCTTCACAAATCTAAGTTAAGGAATTCTTGATTGCTTCTTAGTTTAGGTATTTCCTTGTGGTCTATAGAAAAGGATTCTTAATTGTCCTTTGTTCATTATTATCCTTTCTTCTTTGTTTTCACCCTAGTCTAAGGATTCTTAAGTGCTCTCTCACCTTGATTAGGATCATTTTGCCCTTTCAATCTCAAGTTTTATAGTTTACCTTGCTAACCTGCCCTATGAACGTTCCCTTTAATGAATTGATCCAGTCCTACTATCAACTTGTTGACTCCATAGCCCAATGGCTTAAAGACCTTTCTCTATCCATCTGTTCCAAGAATTCCCCCACCCAACCTTCAATTCAAAACCAAACTCTGACCCAAGAACTAGCCTAAAATCCATAAAAACAAAGCTAAATTATATAGGGAGAGCCCTCTTTGAGTCATAGGTCGGGTAGAACCTATATTTAAAAGAATGGTTTGTGGTTACCTCAATTTCTTCATTTTTCTGATAACTTTTAAGGAAAATTTTGAGTGATAACATTGTGAAAGGGTACAATGATTGTGCATATGAAAAAGATTGAGCAATGATTCCAATTTTTATTTTGAATAATGTAAATTCAAATATCAATTATCATTGAGGAATATGTTTTATAAAATAAAAAATGATTTGAATAGTAAATGTGAGCACATGGTTTGTTCTTATTGAACAAATAAATATGGGTATTGAAGTTGTAAAAATAGACTTTAATTTTCATGGGAGGGGTTGAGAAACATATTTCATTCTACCCATTAACAGTCCAGTGATGGCATATGTTGAAATGAGCAGGGCACTTTCACCTTTAAGTTGCACAATGTTATAAGGCTTGGACTATGGAATCAATACATGAGGTATAATGGATAGGTGAAAATTAAGATAGACACCTTAATCCTCAATTTCCATTAATATTAACAAGAAAAACCATGGATTAAATAGTTGTCTCCACCATTTCACTAACATTCGACTTGAAAAATCACATGTAATCGAAGGAAAAAATTTGTGACACCCTTGGAATAACGTGAGATAATTTTTTAAGGGAATAAATGACTTGAAGCCCTTAGTATAATTGGAACTTCACTAAATATCTAAATCTCTAACTAAATTTGAAAGTGAACTTTACACAATAAGATGATATATTTATAAATGCTAAGGGATTAACAAAAAAGAACTAAGATATAAATTGATATTTAAAAAGATTAAATAAATGACTTAGATTAAAATATTTATCAAATATAGAATAAATACAAAATACAAAAGAAATAATATTAGGTAAAAACAAATAATACACTTAAACTAAGATGTTAAAACTTAAAGGAAAAAATTGCATAAAATCAATATAAACTAACAAATTAGTAATGAATATTATTTTCATGAGAACTATCCATGGAGTTATATCGTGAGAACTCTCGATGGAGAAGAAGAAATAGAATTAAAATCTCAACTATGGGAAAAAAGAGAATTTAGAAGAATAAAATGACATCTGAATAGTTAAGAAAAGTTAAAGAAACTAATCAACACAAAAATATGAAAGTGAAAGGGTTAAAGGGACATTTAAAACAAAATTTATGAAACTAGTCATGGGTGAGAGTAAGCATTTTTTTATAAATAAAATAAAAAAATCAATTTCATGAGCACATGCATAAAACTTTACAAATGGGTAAGTGAGTAAAAGGAAATTTTGAATTTAGGAAATTTTAAAGGTTGCATGGAAAGAGAAGTGGAAGTATTGAAAACTACATTAGAAAGAGAAATAAAGTTAGGGTGATGAAGGTTGAGGTTAGTGAATCGCAATGATTTATAATTGAATTTTATTATTCATTATTTACAAGCCCATAGTTCCGGTAAATTATGGTATCTACTCATTCTATTTAAAAGGCCAAATATTAAAAAATAAAAGTATACTTATATAATTAGCTTTTCTGATATATAGCTATTTATTTACTTTCACCATAGTGATTTATGGAATCCATTATGGCTTTTTGTAATCCACGGTATTTACCACTGTCATTGAAATATAATTTAAGTGCATGAATTTAGGTAAAAATACATTAGTAAATAATATAAATATGGCTCTCACTATTCCAAAAGATATGAAGTGTCATGATGTAGCCTTATCACACTTTTATCATTTAATAAAAATAATTAAGCTCTTTTTATATTTTTTTTCCCTTACATTATTTTTTTTTTTGCATTTGTGATATATTCTATTTTTTTATATTTTGCCTCATTCCTCTAACAACCTAGATTAGTGCTATCTGAGTAATCCACTCCATCTTATTCCCCGATGCATGTTCTTGACAGGGAAAATTTTAGGGGCTAATATTCGCAGCTGGGCTAATATTCCATAATTTTTCCAAAAAAAAGATTCGCCAATTTCCATTTTTCTAAAAATGAATTCACCCCAAATTTTATATTATAAATTATTTTACCTTAAAATCGCCAATATTATGTATTTTCTAATATAAAATAATTAAAAATCTATTTTTTTACAAAAATATCATTAAACATTTTAAAATTTAGATATTAGGGACTAACAAGATTCACCAAGGTTTATAAACTTTAAGATAAACTTCCAACCTTAAAATTTTCCCTCGTTCTCGATGAGGTCGGGGTATAGAGAGTTGAACCTCAAGCTAGTTTCATGTGAAGACAACTACTATGACCAACCTAAGTGACTTCCCATGGTAGAACGAAAAATGAATGATATAATAGAATATATTATGAATTTTTTGATAAAGGAAGCAATCATGTGATAGAGGAATGAGATTATGGAAAATTTCATGTGGATTCTTAGATGATTCTCAATAGAATTTGAGGCATCTTCAACAAGTAAATATTTTCGAGGTGGGACACCCTTCAAAGTATAATTTAACTTTAATATACCCTTTATTTATATGCCAAATATATGCATATTCTTTGGAGAAATGGTTAAATACGTAGAGATATATTACTCTTTCCAAAATTTATGATAATAATATGATGACTTTCGTGCTCTGTAAAGTCCTTCCCCATGTCAAACATTAGTGGGAAGGTCATTGAGAGAGACACATTGAAGATCATTCTGGTGTATTCAATGTTGGTCTCACTTGGTCTTCTTTTGTTGATTCCCTCAAGGACAAATTTTACCTTGTAGCATGAGATTGAAAAGTCTACGACAAGAGAAAGACCAGATAGTGCAGAGTACGACAATATATTACATACCTTACGCTCAAAGTTGGGAATCAAATACCCTAGGAATAAACTTTTTTTTTTAAATATTGTAGTGGCTTACACAGGTACATCTAAATGGAGATGGATTTCCTACACATCTTCTCACTAGGAGCCACTTATTGATATGTTTTCAAACTAGTACGAAAATTGAACAAACGAATAAGTGGGAGTTTGGGTTAATAAATACTCTACATCAGAATCTTGGGAAAGGATGTTGTAACTCACATAACAAGGGATGAAGTGAGGAGATCCAACCTCAAGATAACCAACCCATCATGAGCAAGGAAGAGTAATAATAAGTAGAAGAAAGATACTAGAAAGTGGTGTGAGTTTCACAAAATCCCTTAGCACAACAATTATGAATGGAACTTTAAACATTCATTTTTGGATGATCTTAATGAGAAAAAATAGAATCTGACTCAAATTATGATTTAGAATAGGATAAAAAGAAATTTGATCATTAATGTAGAACTAAATGTTATCATCCCAACTATGAACGTCTAACTACAAGAACCAAAGGAGCCCAAGGAGATAGAGCACCTCTTTCATTAATATATGTCAGTGAATGAGACCCCACTATGTTTCATTTTTTACAGTGGTAGAGAGAAGAACCCAATATTAGCCTAGATCGTCAAGAGATTTAAGTTTCATAATGTCACATCCCAAGCCACACACCATTAGTTGTTTGAGCCATGGATGTGAAATCCATATCAACCAATAATGTTACTTTTCTTAATGGATTAAACCCTTCAATGATGAGGTATTATGTCATGTTACCTCACTTGAAGTTTGTAATGTTATTTTACGACAACCATATATGTGGAAACCTCATGTTATTTACAGGTCCCATATATGCAGTGTTATTGTTACCATATGGGATCAACTCTATAAGGTACCTTATATAGTTCAAACTACTCCATTCTTATTGATCTGAATAAAACAATGTTGAAAGGTAACATCTTGTACTTCTGAGTTTGTTATTTTCATGGTTTAAGGAGAAACTAATTTTACCATGGTCACCATTGCTTCAAACGAAGCTCTTTCTGCTAAGCATGAACACGTGGAGAAGCATCTAGAGGTTCTACAGACATATTTACCTCACCTACAAAGGTGGCTCTACACTTCTAGGTCAAAAATCCACATACATGGGATGATAGCCTTCAATACAGTTAACATGGTTATAACATAGTTCTCCACAACTTTATTGGACACAACTATTTTTAGTCATGTTTGGGGATCAAACTATAATCCCCCATGGATGTCACTCTTTCGGTTGCATATTAACAAATAGAACCCTTCTATGATTAGGAGGAAATAGATCAAGTAGAAAAAAATGTGGAATGGATCCAAACACATCCAACAACAACTTCATGATATCCTACAAAAAGCTAAGGCCAATTACGAACAATGAGATGACCAACATGGTCTACACAGGTTTTAGGCTACGATGGATTGAATCATTGAAACTGAGATAAATAATTGTTGAGGCCTCAATTCCCATCTTAATTTTTGTAGAAGAATAAGGGCTCCCATACGAATTTTGAAAATTAATATTTCATTTGCATTTAATGTCATTTAGTAGGTATATTTTTATGATCTTTATCCTTAGATTTTGCATAATTATGTGCATCAATTGCTTCGGTCTTTTTTTCATAAAATAATGCGTTAATAATTTAATGTTGCCATAATTCAATCATTAGTGAGTTGTATGATATGATTTTTTTATTGAGGTTCATTTTTATTTCTCACTTAATCACATCCTTTTACACGTATTATTCCATTTAAATCTTTTTGTTTTCTGATAAATTTCACACTTATTTGGATTGATTCAAAATGGAGTGATGTTTTTGTTTGCATAAACTTGAATTCTTAGGATGATTTCAATATTTTCATAATGATTTCGGTTTCAATACATTGAGACATCAATAAACTTTTTAGCAAATAAAATATGTATTGTTTTTAAACTAAATTATTTAAAAAAAAAAGAGAATAAATGACATTACAAAAAATAAATGAAATAGTCATTTAAACAATAAAATATATAATCTTGATAAATATTAAAATCACATAAATCATGTTTCTTTATTTAACTTATTGAAATTGTTCACCTTTTTTATAAAATCAAATATATATTCATAGTCCATCTAATTATTTACCTCTTTTGATTATTATTATTTTAATACATCTCATTTCCATGTAATATTTCATGACAAGAACATTCAAAAAATCTATCGTATATTTAACAACTAATGAGGACCTGTGAAATTGTATTCTGGGTGAAAAAACAAATTTTTTGTCAAGCTCTACCATGTAAAATCAGATTTGGTTTTTAGTTTCACATGTGGAAAGTATTAAACCCCCAAATTTAACTCCTAGAAACCCCAAATTTCACATAAACATTTTTTTGTTTCACTTAATTTGTTTCAATTGACAAATATGTTACGTATCTCTAATTCAGGTCCATAGACAATAAAGTTCTCAGATTTGGTTTTTAGTTTCACATGTGGAAAGTATTAAATTCCCAAATTTAACTCTTTGAAACCTCAAATTTCACATAAACATTTTTTTTGTTTCACTTAATTTGTTTCAATTGACAAATCTGTTACGTATCTCTAATTCAGGTCCATAGACAATAAAGTTCTCATTCAAATAAATCATGAAAGCATGCTACCAGTATAAGGAGATAAGACACGAGCTCCATGAGATGTGGGTTGGCCAAAAAGTAAGTGTTACCAGATATTATACGAAATTAGAAATCCTATCGTACAGATTCAATGGTCCATCCAATCATATGGAAATGCCACAATCAAGCAACTTCACTAATGAACATATATAAGAGATACGATCTCTAGAGTTCCAGTCAAAGCCATATCACTATAAAAAAAAAAATGGACGTGCCATGAAAACTCCTTGGGAAGGTCTAGTTAAGGCCATGTCACTATTAAAAAAGGGGCGTGCCTTGGGAAGGTCTAGTTAAGGCCATGTCACTATTAAAAAAGGGGCGTGCCATGAAAACTATGTGGGAATTTATCAACGAAGATCTTTTCAATTTTGCAAAAAAAAAGAAAAAGTGGAAATTAAACATGGAAATAGGAAAATCATTTCGAATGTATTTTAATTTTGTAATAAATCTTTTGATTATTCTATTAATAATAGGGGTTGCTTTTTAATTTTTGGGGATAGGTACTTAACACGCCTAGGCATAATGACCCACACAAATAGATTTGGGTTTAAAAAAAAAACGCAGAAAAATCATTCCACAACAAAATAACGTAGAAGCCAACACCTCCTCATCAAACATGATTAACAAAATCATGGAGATGATGAGTTTGGAAAAACGGGAAGAGACTTCCCTGCACTGCAGAGGTAAGGCCAAATATTCTTTAAAAATCAAGCAACCAAATTACAGCAAAGATAGCATTCATTCCAATTTCCATAAGATCATGGAGATAATAGAGAGCATTCATTCCAATTTCCATATGATCATGGAGAGAATGGAGCAACCATATCGTTAATGGGAATAATGTAAAAATCATAAAAGGGGAAGGTTTGAGATGTAATAGTTACATCAGATCATAGAAAAGGAAGTAAGGAAGCACATGATTATAAAGACAATTTTTGGTTTGATAGCAGAAATCAATGTTATATAATTATGATATCTTAATTGAATTGGGAAATCTTGTAACAACTTTTGGTTGATTTTCCCTGTATATAAAACAAGGCCAAGGCCATGGAATACATATTCCAAGTTGAATGTTAAAAAAAACATAGTGATGTGGTATCAATTGTGATTAATTAATGGATATGGAAATTGGCAAAGGCAAAGTGACAATCATTGGCATTTATTTATGGAATCAAAGAAAATAGAAGAAAAGGAAGGTGAAGAGACACAAATTTACATGAGAAGAAATTACAGGAAAAAATGAGGAAAATAAAGAAAATAGAGGCCTCAATGATAAAAAGGTTTCTGAGGATCAATTCAAAACCTTTTGTTACTTCAGTTTTAAAGCTCTCATTTCAATTTCTCATTTTTTCATACTATTGCATGCATAGGGAATTCTTGGAGCACATGGGTACTCACTTGGATTGGAGAAAAAAGACAAAGGAAGGTGCAAGGAAACAATTGGATCAACAACTATAGTTAGATTGCTTCGTAGGTAAAAGGTTGCATTTGCGATTTCCTTGCTAATTTTTGGATGCATGATATATGCATGTGATTTTATAGTTATATGTTGTCATTGGCATGGATATTTGGTTAGATTGATAGTGGTTTTAGCCTTTTCTTTCCATTTTACGCATAGCCATGGTATTGTGGGTTTTTCCACTTGTTGTTTTTCTGATTAGGGCTTAAATTCCTTATGGATGTGGGTTGGAAAAAATGCTCTATAAGCCTTGGAACAACATTGGTTGAGTTAATAGTCGTGGAGCCTAGGTTGGATAAACGCTTTGGATCCCATGGTGGGTTGAGTTACTAGTCCATAGATCCAGGTTGGAAAAATGTTCTGGAACTCTAGAAGGTTGTGGGTTGAGTTACTAGTTACTCAAGCCCTAGATATCTTGGGTAGATACTAATCTAGCTGATGTTAGTAATGTTCGACCATAGAGGTGGAATCACTGTGGTTGAGCGTTTAGGTGGTTTAACCTCTAGAAGCTCTGGTTAGGTTTTGTTTTGGTTTATTCAATGAGATCCCACATTCATGCTTGGAATATGCCACGGGGGTGGTTGGCTGAAAAATATATTTTGTTCAACCCAATCTATGGTTCAGTGGTACGTGGAAATACCTGACTTGGTTTCCATTTTCATATGTTAATATGAAACAATTTCCTATTGTGATCTATGAGAAGTTTTAGTGATTATGTTGGTGATATTATGGTTGAGTTTGCATGGTTTCTATGCTAGTTATTTTCTAGTTGTATGTTGGTTACATCATGTATGTTATCTATGGCTCTTGTTATAATTTGTTTAGTTATCAAATGTTTGATGAATATATGAACTAATAAGTGTTGTTGCAGCTGTGTGGGGAGATAATAGAGCCTTCTTGGTGATTCTTATATTAATCTCAGCCTCTTACGATCATATATGCATTCATGTCCTATAGCTTACATACTTTCCATTTATTTGATGAAAATTCTATTATGTTTTAGGCAATCTAGGTCAAGTTATGCCTTCAAGTTTGAATGATTAACATTTTCGTTATGATAAATACGATTCTATAAATTTAAAGGAAATTTGGTCAGTGGTATAGATAGTATCCTAGAAAAGTGGCTCAGATCCTGGGACCTCAGAGACAAAACTAGAGACCTGCGGTCATAGTTGCATGGAGAAAGGCTTGTGAGTGTGGTTGGAGGCTCAATACCGCATGCAGGCAGTATGAAGGGTGCAGTTATATGCATAGTTCAGTGAAAAAAGGTTCTAGATTAGAGATTCACCACCTTAGGTGTTTCTTCAGCTCGTGGATGATATGTAGTCCCTGTAGGATGTTAGTTTATGGTTAGTCTTTAGGTCCCACTTCCTTAATTGGGACTAGGAGGTCAGGTCAAGTCATGGTGACACTCCTCTCATGTTTATCTTGGTGAGCTTGTGAACATGATTCAATGTGGGAAGGGGTGGTATCAGAGTGAGGTTGCAGCATTGAACATTGGGGTAGATGTGATTGTTATGTATGCATGTATGATTGTCTATGTATCTATCGTGCATGCATGTTGGCTATTTCTTGTAATGGTCATTGTTGCATTTTGTGTCGTCATTTTGAGATTGATGATGTTGGTATGTTACTATGATTGATATGTTGATGTGGTGGATGAGGAAGATAGTACTCGTCGAGATGAATCTGAAGAATTGAAAATCATTTGATTTTGAGTTATGGTTGAAAAGAAATGAATTTTAGAGGTTAAGATGGGTAATTTTGTCTAGTTGGGTAGGCCAACTTCACATTAAAGTAGTGCCAAAAGACAAATTCATTGGAGCCACTTTATGCCTATAAATATAGGTCAACTGTGAGGCATTTAGACATATCTAAGAAGATTATTTCATAGTCTACACATCAAAAAAGGTAGTGCGAGTACAAGAATGCACAAGTGCAGGAACGTGAGTGAAGGAACACACGAGTGTGAGAATGCGAGCACATGAATGTGAGTGCAGGAACGTAAGAGTGCAGGAATGCAGGAATGCAAGAATGCGTAGGTGCGGGAATGCAAATGGAGGAACAAGTGAGTGCAGGAACACATGAGTGTAGGAAAACAAGTGCTGGAACATACGAGTGCAGGAACACACTAGTGTAGGAATGTGAGTGCAACAACATGCGAGTGCAAGAATGAGAGTGCAAGAACCACGAGTGACGTCTAAGCATGTAGCAGACTACACCAGGGTGACACAGAATCTTAGCAAGGATCTGTATGTATTGTATTGGTGTGTTAAGTTTCAATTGATGCTAGTGGATGATTTCCTAAGAGGGGACAGTTTGGAAGCATGTTGGTAGCTAAGAGGAAGGGTTTCCTAGGTAGTTGGATGCCCTAACTAGGCCTAGATGCTACAACAAGTATTAGTCGCTTGTGGTATGTTGGAGGGCAGCTTGAGAGTGGACCAAGTGTGGATAGTGAATTGGGAATTCATGGTTTGCTAGAGGACAGTGTGATAGTGCCCAAGTTGGAGCCTGATGTGCACCATATTCATGGACTTAGGTGGTTTCTATAATGTCAGTTGTTGAGCTAAAGGGTTGATGAACCATAGGAGTAATTGAGAAGCCCTAGACTTGTATGTGAAGAAGGATGTCTGCAATAGATGGTGGACAGTCCTCCTAGCCCTTTTTCATTGTTGGAGAGATTGCAATGATAGGTTGCAACCCTCTATGCCCTATGTTGGTCTTCATCGGAGTAGTGTAGGAAGACCATAGTTGGCTCAAGTCCCTGAGTAGCTAAGGAGCAACAATGGGGAGACTAAGAGTTGTTCACAAGTTGAGATATGAAAAACTCGACAGGAATCTTGATGTGTTGTGTCCTTGATGGACTAAGGCACAACTAGTGAGCATATTGGATAGCTGAGGTTCACTGGTCTGATGGGCTTGGATCGCTGATAGAGGCAGTGTTGCAAATTAGGAGCTAAAGGACTAGGAAGGTATAGGGTATGACCAAGAGAAGCTAAGAGAGTCAACTACATTAGCTAGATGGCCAGAGTATCTTGTTGAGGATAGAATGGTTATCGATGGACTAAGACCAAAACCCAATTTTATATCTTATATTAGTGGATGTATGACAATGATTATCCCTTGTATGGGAGCCCTAGAATATTGTATTCTATGTTTATTAATATAACGAAGCTGGGTTGAAAATTGTAAAAAATTGTCCATACTTTGTGCACTAGTAGATTTACTGTTATTCATATTCCATTGCGAAAAGTAGTATTGTTGTGATTCTTGGTTTGGTAGCATCAAATATTTTAAGACTCTATATTAGACCCAAGTTCATGGAAAAACAAAATGGTTTTAGAGCATATTTGAGCTACTTTGAGGGACAATGAATCATAATGTGCACAACAAAGCAACTTAGAGGTTGTTGTTGGTGTATAGATGATGGAGGAGAGGGTTCAGCTGAAGACATGGAGATGTGACCTTGATTGGCTTTGGTAGCGAGATTGGATGAGACTTATTCTAGATTGGTGGTGAGCCTCGTGAACAATAGTTTGTTGTAGGGAAATGTTTTTATCATGGACTTTCATTGATTTGTCATGGATGGTTGGGAAAACTCAAGGGTTTATTCTGATTATACAAGATTAGGTTAATCGAGATGGCTTCTTGTACTAGATTCTATATTGGTAGGCTATAGCCTTCATTGGATCATGATGTTACATATTTGATATTGTATGGATTTGCACGAGTGGTATTTGATCCATGAGGATGAGTGCTTTCAGTACTGATCCAGTGGAGATTGTGTAGGCTCAGAGGGCGTTTATACTCAGAGGGAGTCTAACCTTAGAGGGAGCAGCCCTATGGAGGTATGGTATCTACAACTTTAGATGTGATGAGGCATAGGCACTATCAAGGTTGTCAGGTTCATTCTACAGGGTATGTTGCAATGATGGATGCCATATGGGCTAGTGTTTCTGATAATGATGGTTACTTCCTAGTCTTAGAAGAACCTCCCTTGGTAAGAGGGTGTGTTTATTTTTGTAGCTTGGAAGGTACTCCAAAACTTTCGGATCGAGGGGTTGGAGGAAGGAGCTCCAAAAATTGCCTTATGGGCTTGAAACCTAAGCTTGGCATTTTTCACCCTCAATGTTGGGGATAAAACTATGGAGATATTTCACCATGTGATGGATGAGGATGATAGTACTCATTGAGAGGAATATGACGCATAAAAAATCATCCGATTCTAAGTTGTGGTTGAAAAGAAATGAATTTTTAAAGTGAAGATGGTTAAATTTGTTTAGTTGGATAGGTCAAATTGAGGTTAAAGTAGTGCCAAAATACAAATTTGTTGGAGCCACTTGATTTCTATAAATATAGGTCAAGTGTGAGGCATTTAGACATATCCAAGAATCATCTTTCATAGTATACACATTAAGAAACGCAGTGTGAGTGTAGGAACACATAACGGATGGAACGCCAGTGTAGGAATGCGCAAATGCAGGAACAAGAGTGTAGGAATGTACGAGTGTAGGAACATATGAGTGTAGGAATGCATAAATGTAGGAACATGTAAGTGCAAGAATGTGAATGCAGGAATGCAGGAATATAGGAACTTAAGTGAAAGAATGTACGAGAGTCGGAACACATGAGTGTAGGAAAATGCAAGTGCAGGAACGCGTGAGTGTAGGAATTTGAGTGCAAGAAATGCGAGTGCTGGATGAGCATGTAGTAGGCTACAACAGGGTGACACAAAAGGTGAGCAAGGCTCGGTATGTTTATTGATGTGTTAAGGTTAAATTGATGCCAGTGGATTGTGTTTGTTAAGGTTTAATTGATAAATGTGCATGCATTGCATATCATCAAAAAATCTGTGTAGTTGCAGAAAAGGTGACTCAGCAGTCTGGGATCATTCCACACACATGAAGCCAATTTCTTCATACGAGTACAGCCTAATTTGAGTCACCTTGGAGAAGTGAAACTCTTAATGGAATCCTCTATTCCTACTCATGTGTCTTTATCAGACATGTACCAAGAGAGGGAAGAGATATTCAAAATATATATATAAATAGGCCATGGGAGAGCCAAAAAGAAGAGACATTGTTATGCTAGCCAAATTACTTGTAAGCAAACCACCATTTCATTTTTGAACCAATGAAGTGAAGAGCACTAACATGTTGGCCAAATTACTTCTAAGCAACCCAACATCTTAGTGAGTGAAGAACAATCCACCCTTTGGAGAGTCTTCACACTTCTTTGAGAGAGAGAAAAAACTTGCTTAGAGACTAAGGAAAAGAAACATCCTTGCTAAGGATTATTGAGCTCCATAGCTCAAGGAATTATCTTCAAGTGTCCTAGTATTATGATTTTATTCAACCTCTACCACCAACAATCAATAAAGGGATATTTTCCATATATTATTGATGTGTTTGGTCCATTTAAGCATTGTTATGTTAATTCACCTCTTTGTTTAAGTTTATGTTTTTGTTTGCATTGTATCCATTATTTACAATGTTGTGTTTATTGAAGTTCTTCCACTAATAGCACCAAATTCAACCATGATCCTTTGCAGGTAACAATCCACTGCTAAGGGGGTGTTTTTTGGTACACTTGTGCTCTAAAAAAACTACAACAGGAATGGTGACCACATTGATCTCTTTTCACTAATCTAGAGATTGTTTGCAGAAACTCCTCTATGCACAAATATCCTTTAAACTGCTCCTCACCTCCTTGGAATTTTTACAGTCCCCCTAGACATGTCCTATGCCAGTGGAAGTGAAGAAATTTATGAATTTTCTCACTTGTGCACTTTCTTCTTTGAAAAATGTGAAGCACATTCTGTATCTTCGAGAACCATGAAGCACACGTTTGTTTCTACAGAACACACGCGACAAACAAAAGAAAAAAAAAATATCTTGTGTTTTTCAGTTTTCTCATGCGATTGGTAGCCTCTAGTGAATTGCCTTCACCTCTACATTCTATATTTACTATTCAATACCCCTGGTTGCTTGAATAAACCCTAGTTCATCAAGAAATTATATTTATATTTTTTTATTTTTTTATTTTAGTTTCAAACAAATACCCACATAGCTTAATTAGGGATAAAAGCAAGTGGCCATAATCCACATATGTTTTCAAATTATTTCTCTTAATTCTTTGCAAATCATATTAGCTTAATTAGTAAATCAAGTAAGTGTCCATTATCCATGAATCTTATTACTAGTCAACGCAATTTTTTCTTGGGACTAGGAGAAAATGTTAGTAAAGAGAGTAATCCCTGCTTCCCTTGCATCTCCTAGATGATATTGGGCTTGCATATGAAAACCTTCTTGAAAATATTTGAAGTTCCATCTCCCCCATTAAAATCCACATAGTTTAATAGGAAAATTTAGGTGGGCCATAATCCACAAACAAATTTCGTTTTCCATGCAAGGAACAACCAACACCTAGTGTAATTACAGGGATATTGAAAAGGATTATCGTATATCCAAATTTTATCTCACATGTATGTTCACATTGCATCACACACTAAGCCTCCATACATTTTGTACTCGAAGACAATCCATTTTTGGATCTTTGGTTACTTATTCTATTTTGGCTTACCAAGTCACCCAATAAGTGAAATAAACCTCTTTAAAAACAACTATAACTTGAAGAAATTAAGTTCTCCCATAGGGCCCACCATTTTTCTTTTATTTCATGTTAGGAGCATTGTGGGTAGGAATCCCATAAACTGCCACGGTCATGATTCAACATTGAAACATAGTTACTGAATTTGTAGGGAGCATAAAATCCTTCAACAATTCCATTGAAGAGAAAACTCCAGCATGACAGAGACTCAATTCAGAGGTAGTTCGGCTTAGGCCTAGTGCATGCAATACTTGCTGAAAATTGCAACAAGAAATGCTAAAAACAGAAGTGCTAAAAATAGCATTGCTAAAAATAACAGTTTGAGTACCAGTGCTGGATTGGGCAAGAGGGAATGAAAAATGGAAGTGCTAAAAATATCATTCTATTTTTAGTAGTTCAAGATGGATTCCTATTTTAGTCAATCCCTGGACTAAAAATAGGAAATAAAATTCGAACTTGAACTTAACAACTGTTTGAAAATAAATTAATTAATTCTCCATGAGTTAATTAATTGTGAAAAATCATACATGAAGTCTATGTGAGGACATGAAACAGTTTATTTATTAATTGAATAATTTATCCATCAGTTAAAGAGACAAGGACGAGTTCTAATTTGAGTAGTAATTAGTTGGCTCAGTTAATTGAGTCAAGTCCAGTTATATTTGATTTAATAAGCTTGTTTTAATTAAGTAAGTTCAGTTAGTTAGTGCATGCTTGCATATAACTGTTGCACTTTAGATAACATAAGGTTCTCTCATGAATAACTCATGCATGTCAGTTCAGACATAGACCCAGTTGAGATCAAAGAAGGGGCAGTGTGCTATCAGTTGGATGAAATTTTTCCTATAAAGGAAGCTCATCCATGGATGAGGATTTATCTCCTTTAGGACTCCATAGTTGGATCAGAGGTTAGTGAGTGTTTGAAGAGGCCAATTCACACAAGTGGTTGCACTGGACCCCAATCAAAATTTCACAAAGAAAAAGGAGGCTTGGAGGGCAGACCAGAGGTTGGATAGAGGCCTTTGACTATCTATGAGTAACAGAGGTATTTCAGAGAGAGCAGGATAACTTTTGAGCTGGTTCTTTTTGTAATAATGGCTATATTTCCACTTGTATGATAATACAGAGTTGGGGTTTTAGGCTGAGCCTTTTGCCAGGTTGTATCTTATGTGTTATGTGTGATTGATTCCTTCTTATCAGTTATATGTTTTCTTATTGATGTTGCTCTTGTTCGATTAAGCTTCCGCTAAGTTGGTTGTAGAAGTAGATGAAGTATTTTTCTTTAGTATATTGCATTACAAGGTGATCTATAGTGGGAATTTCTACATGGTATCAGAGCAAAGGTGATCAAAGGAGAGAATAATATATTGAGAGGAGATTTCAAAGTTTTGAGTTTTGGGCCGAGAATTTGCAGAGAAGTTTTGAAAATATTTGTACGAAATTTTTAGAAACAAATAGCAGATTTGGATTCCTTGCGAAAAAGACCTAAATTCAAAATAAAAATCAGTTGAATCGGAGTTCGGATAAGGGAGATATCACTGATTTAAAATCGGCTCTTTTTCAAGAAAATTCTGTGACGGCAAGAAAGTGGAAATAGATTGGTGTGCTAGCCAAGAACCTATATGCACTTGAGGTACAAGATGCATGCAAATCCTTGAGGAGCAAGGCAAATGTTAGATACTTGGTGGTTGAAAGGGAGAGTAAATTACCTCTCAACATGCAACACCAAAAGAAGTCTCAGACAATTATGGAAGAGCCACAATTGGTGAAGCAGCTTCAAGAGGTTGTGGAGTAGCCACAATTGGAGAAGTCGATAGGAGATAGAGTGGATACATCCACTCATGTAGAGACCTCTAGTACGGGGAAATTTCGAGCTAGGTGGGCAAAGGGATCACATGCTTCCATACCTCTAGGTAGAAGATGGGGCGATGTGGAGCAACAGTCCTAAGAAGGCTAGAATGGGGGCAGGATCATTGAGGTACCAAACCTCTTTGATTAGACCTTGCTACAAGAGCCCTGACAGGGAGTAGCCAGGCCGGCTGAGTGGGTAGAGACAGATGTGGATGGAGCGGCAAATAGAGCTAAAGTGTAGGAGTCCCAGGACAATGTAGAGCTAGTAGGTTGCAATGATGTGAGAGGCACAAGAGTGTTGCACTAGTGCAGGATGGCACAGAGAGGTGTGCAATGGCGCGAGATGCATGGAGTGTTGCAGCAACTCAAAGGTCAGAGAGGGAGCACTTATCAGTGGTAAATGGAGCTTCAACATCAGAGTATGTTTCTAGCCTAACAGAGAGTTCAGTGGGGATTTTTTTTTGTTCTGAGAGTTCCTGGAGAAACCACACCTGGTAGATGTGTTGCATGCAAAACATTCCAGAGGTACATGATCGGGTTCATGGTGAAGCCTTTCTTGTTGAGAGATAGTGTTGAAAATGGCAACAAGAAGTGCTAGAAGTAGAAGTGCTAAAAATAACACTGCTAAAAATAGTAGTTTGAGTACCACTACTCAATTAGGTAATAGGGAATGAAAAAAGGTAGTGCTAAAAATCGCATTCTATTTTTAGCAGTTCATTATGGATTCCTATTTAATTCAGGCCCTGGACTAAAAATAGGAAGTAAAATTTGAGTTTGAACTTAACAACGATTTGAAAATATATTAATTAATTCTCCATGAGTAAATTAGTTGTGAAAAATCAAACATGAGGTCTATGTGAGGACATGCAACAGTTTATCGATTAATTAAGGAACTTATCCATCAGTTAAAGAGATAAGGATGAGTTCTAATTTGGGTGGTAATTAGTTGGCTTAGTTAACTAAGTCATGTCCAGTTATGTTTGATTTAAACAGTTTGTTTAAATTAAGTAAGTTGAGTTAGTTAATGCATACTTGCATATAACTGTAGCATTTCAGATAACTGAAGATTCTCTCATGAATAACTCATGCATGTCAGTTCAGACAGAGACCTAGTTTAGATCAAAGAAGGGACAATGTACTATCAGTTGGATGAAATTTTTCCTATAAAGGAAGCTCATCCATGGATGACATTTTATCTCCTTCACGACTGCGTTATTGGATCAGAGGTTACTGAGTGTGTGAAGGTGCCAATTCACAAAAGTGGCTGCACTTGACCCCAATCAAGATTGTGCAAAGAAATAGGGGGCTTGGAGGGTAGACTAGAGGTTGGTGGTGAGCTCCAGTATTGTAGCAATAATGCTACAACTCCTGAGGCTTCCTGTCTCTCATTTTATCAACCCGGTTGTTCGTACAAACTTGGAAGCGATGGTGCTATATGCACAAGTACTAGCTCTTGCCGCAGCTATCACTTGGTCAGTTGGCACAAGTCCGCTAGGGCTCAAGCCAACTTCTATAGGTTCACAGAAGAAGCTTTATCACTGATGGACGAAAGCTAGCTCAAAGGAGACTAAGCTAATTGACAAAAATGAACTAAAAGTAAATCAAAGCATGTAACCCTAGGAAACCCTAATTTGACTAGTCTAATCTCTATAATTCAATGAGGATGAGTAATACTTCTACCAATGCTGCTACTAAACCTAACAAGTGGAAATGCATGAGTCTAAACTACTGACATTACAAAGGACATGTTTTTATACTTTTTCATTAAGTAGGTGGAGTGATTGTGTTTTGCTTACTTATTAGGGTTTGATTGTGCAGCTTGGATGGAGAAGGAAGGAAAGCGTGGGACAGGTTGGAGAGGCTAGGTGAGGTCCCTATGGACCCTTGGCATCCATCCACAGAGGTTTCCCACGTGCAGAAGCTCAGCAACCGTGTGAAAGACCTCCTACAGGATGTCTGCAGGGGATTCTACAGGAAACTCAGGGTTTTCTACAGGATGTCTCTGAATTGCTACAGGATGGTCTACCGTGGAGGACTGAGGTGAGGGAAAGGTGATGGACGGGTAGGAAGGGATGTGAGAGATAGGGATCAGGCTGGTGATGGCTCAGGAATGGAAGGATGAGATGGGAAACAGGTGTAGGGAGTGTGTGGGAATGATGTATGTGAAAGGTCAAGGAATGGAGCTAAGTGAGAATTAGGAGATGTTTAGGAACGGGCAGAACGCAGTGTAAGTCAAAGAAACGTGGTTGCATGCAAGGTCAAAACAGAAAGGATGGTAATGAAACGAGATGGAGGAGAGTGTAAATGAAACAAATGACCAAAACTGTTTATCAAACCGGAAAGGCATCAACCTACACTAAGTGTACCGTGATTTTATTGAAAAGTGATCCAAAACGCAAGGAGAAATACGTATGGACTGTGATGAAGAGATGTGTGGTTCGTGTAAATGACAAGGAAGCATCTAAATCCAAATCATAATTGTGTAAACCAAATTCATGCGTGTTTTTGGTGGTCTACTATGGACTGCACCCCAATCTTCAAACGAGATGGCAGTGAGCCTTAACAACCGATTTTGTTGGAGCTCCAAGGGATGTTATGTATCCTTTGCTATGCTAAGCAAGTGGAAGTAATTGTACCATAAGCAAAATCTATCTAACTCATAAGAAAATCGAATTACAAGACTGCCATTCAAATTGCATGTGCAAATGAAACTTAAAGTGCTGGAAAAGAAATAGAAACAATACTACAACAGAGGGGATCTATGGCTCTCAGGTTGGGCCCTAACCTGAGAGCTATAGTCTCCTAATAAAACTCAGGAATATATCACAAACTGTCCTCTTTATTCACAATTCAACGTCATGCCAAACTGGCTTACAGCAAAAGAAAACAAAACTGGATTGCTTCCACAATGATACGATAACCCAATAGATTCAACAACCTATCTAAGGCTACGACCTCCATATTTATACAAAAAAGTGATGATCCGCCAAGTAGCCTTGATTCTAGGAGCTCGGCTGTCCAACTGAAGTTT